>PVJH01004581.1:0-123444 GCA_004026705.1 Nesogale talazaci
TAGGTGTGTCAGGCAGGGTTCTCTTACAGAAATAAAATCAGGACACTAGTAATTCTTTTTATATATATTTATATATAGAGAAAGGTATATAAGATAAGAAAGAAACAGTTAACTATCTATAAAGCAGTACAAATTGCTCGGTGCAACTCACTTGCATGAGACAGCTAGAAGACTGGCAGTCCTTCAAGTCTTGAGGGCTGCTGAGTAGTCCTCTGTAGACCAATCCAGGCTATCTGGTCACAGGCAGCAAACAGCAGAGCAGGTCACCAACAGTCAGCCAGATGACAGAGTCCAACAATCCCCAGCTCAAGAGATGTATATCCCAGGAGCGTGGTGAAGTAGGGCTTGAAGGAACGTCAACTCATAGCTCCACAGTCCACAATTAGGTGTCCCATGGATAGTGTTTTTTGGAAGTCGAGGCACAGGACGAACAAGGCAGCTCTCTGGTCCGAAGAACCGGAAGCAAGAGAGAGGGTGGGACTCACTAAGCCCTTTCTATCTCTGCCCTACAATTCATCCCGTGTGTTCATTGGCCATGCCGTCACAACAGACCCACCAATCTTCTGTGGTCATGTTGGCATAACAATCCTACCCATCACAATTAGGGCAACAAGTGGACCTTGGGTCCTCACCCTGGTGTTCCCTCAATGCACCAATGTTCTATGAATCTGGTATTCCTCGAGGCTCACTGGCCCAACATGATCACTGAAGTTAAAAGGGTGCATAAGCAAATGTGGTGAAGAAAGCTGATGGTGCCCAGCCATCAAAGGATATATCGTCTGGGTTCTTAAAGCCTGAAGATAAACAATAGATCATCTACTTGAGAAGAGACCACACCCACACAGAAGAAGCACAACAGCCAGCATGGCCATAGGGTGGTGAAAGGTTTAGGCAATAGACATCAAATGGGGTTGGGGGGGGGCACATATCACTGCATACACACATCCCTAAGGTGCCCACTGAGGAGTGGGAGCATGAGCAAGAATGGTGAAGAAAGCTGATGGTGCCCAGCTATCAAAATATATAGCATCTGGGGTCTTAAAGGCTTGAGCATAAACAAGCAGCCATCTAGCTCAGGAGCAACAAAACCCACCATAAAAGAAGCGCACTTGACTGTGTGATCATGAGATGCTGGAACAATCAGACATCAAAGAACAAAAATCAAAATCAATGGACCAATTAACTCCCGATATCGCTGAAGACAAATGGATACAGAGGCAAACAGAGTAGAAGAAAAGATGGTGCCAAGTTACCAAATGATTGAATGTCTAGTTTCAAAGACTTGAAGATAACTGAGTTGCCATTCAGCACGGAGACAGCAAAGTCCACATGGAAGAAGCACACCAGCAAGTGTGATCAAGAGGGGCCAAAGGGAACAGGTATCGAGCATCAAAGAACAGGAAACACTTCATTAAGAGTGAGGGGAGGAGTCAGGTGGAGACCTAAGGCCCACTGGTGGGTAATTGGTCACCCCTTTACAGAGGAGTCACAGGGAAGAGACAGACTAGTCAAGGGAAGTGATGATGCATACAAGTTTCCTCTAGTTCCTGAGGTCTTCCTGCTCCTCAACCACCTTGCAAATCCGGATGGACTGGAGAAAGTACACTAATGGAGAGGGGAGCTGGAGATATGGGGAAACTGGGATGGATGATCCTCTTTGGGCCAGGAGTTAGATTGAAATTACTGGATGGGTGGAGAGAAGGTGGGGTGGAGAGATGGAACCAACTGCAAGGGTCTACATATGACCTCCTCTCTGGAGGAGAGGCATCAGGGCAGTGGGTTGAGGGAGGTGTCGGGCAGTGTAAGATATGACAGAACAGTAATAATTTATAAAGTATTGAGGGTTGATGGGGGAGGGAGAGCAGGGGAAGAGGGGAGGGGTTGGAAAAACCGATACCATGGGCTCAAGGGAAAAGGCAGATATTTGGAGAATGATGATGGCCGCGGATATGCGAAGGTGCTTGGCACAGTATGTTTATTTATGTATTGGAAAAACAATGTATGACCCCCTAATAAAATGATTTTTAATTAAAAAAACTAATCCCCAGAAAGCAAATAAATAAATAAATAAATAAATAAAATGAGTAAACTATTTGCATAAAATTTATATGGAGAGTAAAAATATAAAATAAAAACAATGTTATAAAAAAGAAGTCAATAAAAGAATATTGTATTTCATTAGTATTTACCCCTACAGGAGTGTGATCGTGTATTTACATGTATGTGCTCTGAGTGATCTGCAATGAATTTTTTCCCATGTGCTTTGTCTTTTGTAGAGAATATAGTAAAAACCCTGATTTTTCTTCAAGAAGTAGTTGTCTAGTTGTTGCAGAAACAGGAGGTTGCATACAGAATAATTTACGGTACTTTTTTAAATGTAGAGAACACAGCAAATTCAAAACCAAGCCTTTCATTGAAGATTGTCATATTGCCCAAGGTGTAATGTCAAAAGAATTAATGAGCTACATTCTGAGCTACATACGAAAAAGAATAACCGCATATTTTTACTAGATGCCTAGCACCTTCAGAGTCTAAAACATTTCCTTTGTGAGATGTAGTGAAATTCCTTGATATGACTTGTTTACTCAATCTCTCTGTAATTCCCACCATTACTATCTTGCTGGCTATCGGGATGACTTGACTTTGAAACTGCAATAGAGAGAGAGAGAAATCCCTGAGGACTTTGGAAGAGTTCTCTGGAGATCTGTTTGAAGTGGTGGAGACCAAGGAGACTAGAAACATCAGAGACTGCAGTACCAAGACTCAGAAGCAATGCAGAGACTATCAGATATTCTCTCCCCGTCTGTCCTGAGACTGTACAACTTTGCGTCACAGTGACAAGCAAGATGGCTTTTTGGCCCAAGGAGCCAAAGGCCAAGGAACCATGTGATGGAAGGATTGAGGACCAGAGAGAGATTTGGCTGCTGGCTAGGGAAACCAAGAACTGTATCCTTACTTCTTGCTGATCCTAGTTGTGGCAACCTTTTGACTTCCCAAAAAACCTTCTTCATTTTGAGTATTGCCTGTGAGTATTTTGTGGTCAAACCCAGCAGTGACATAGAGAAACAATTGGTGTCAGAATAGGTAAAGAAGGATGAACCATGGAGGCAAGTCCGCCCCTCACTCATGGCACTGAATTAGGGAAGTGAAAGGGGGTCAGATATATCCCTCAATGGTTATTTATCACACTGTGATCTTCCAAGTTAGGATTCACTCCTAACTTAGTTTACTAGTCAGTTTACTTAGTTTACATAGTTTACTATGTCAGTTTTGACTCTTTCCCTTGGGTTGACCCCATTAGAATGAAAATTGCACACATTGAATAGCCTATTCATTTTTTATGAATGTTTAATGAAAATTTATTTTACATTAAAAATTGTTGGATTATTATCTTACATCAGCTGTCACCAAACCTGTAACTTTTTCTTTATCCATGTCACCAACAAATAATATTCCCAGCAGTGAAAAATTGATGAATCTGAAATATCAATAGCTATATAGTGAAAAAAAATTATGATCAATTTATTCACAGAAAAAGGACATTCTGAAGCCAAAGACTATTTCAAAGATATTTATGTTTATTGTCTTAACTTTTAATATAAAATGCATTAGATATTTTTGATTTTAATGATTTCAGAGGTTAGTTCCAAAAAGTTAGCTTAAAATATATGTATTTTTGGTTATATTTTATGGAAAGTCTTAAAATTTTAAAGTCTTACTTTCTATTCGGAAATTGACACTTGAATCGACCTATCATGCTCTGCTCACTTGTCAAAAGGTAACAATCGTTTAAGAAAACAGGAAAATGTATTACAGTTGAGTATGGAAAAGCAATGGAAGTTTACTTAAGACGTTAAAAGAACACTGAATTTCTTAGTGAATTAATTCACCTTTGGTAATGACACCCTCTTCATAATAAATTTGCAAAACCAAAATTTTAATTACTATGTGCTCCTCATTCTTATATAACATGGCAAATAATCATGTAGAATAAAAACAGCAAATACCAGGGAGTCATAATGTAAGGAAAGTATATTTTGTAGAAAGATTTGAGTCTCCACATTTAATATTTTACCAAACTTTGATTTGTTTCAAATATGCATTTTATATTTGCTATTCTGATGGAGCAAAATCTAAAAAATAAATGTTCATGTACCAAAATTATTTTATAATATACATCATTCTTTTGCTTGACTTCCATAGTAAAGAGCATCTTCATTTGTAATCCTAAATAAACATCTTAAAATTTTTTAGGGAATGGGGATGAGCTTGATTTACATTTGTCCACTTTGTGTAATACTCGGTGAAGCAAAAACAAGACTTTAACTACTACTCTTACCTGCTCAACATTTTCAATATCAAGTGAATTATGAAAGAACTTTTATCAAAATAGTTGAAACTGTAGCCTTACATTTCAAACAATGTCTTAGCACATAGATTGGTATGGCTTTGTTCAAGGACTGCGTTTTCACTTATTTTTGCAGTGAAACACCTTTAAAATCATAGGGCCATATTTTGTCAATCAACAGTAACTTGTCTATCTCTGGAAAAATGAAATATTTGTCTTATTACATGAAGTAGATACTACACAGAATCAGTAAAATGATCAGTGATCATCCTATATCAACATCATCTGTAAAGAAGTAATTCTGACAATAGTTCATCAAGATGGGAGACTGAAAAAAGATATTCAGTCATAGGTTAGCTGCAATAATATGTGCTATTTGGCATGGGAGAATTTCTTTTCTTTCCCTCATAGGAAAGATTATCATCCCACTTCATAGTGATTTGTATGGATGGACACCTGGAAAAATTTCAAGTTTGCTTGTTAAGTTGGCTTTTAAGTAACTATTAAGTAATTGATAAGATGGTCAGCTCTTATGTTATCATAACCTTAATATAATTTGGTGACATCACTTTTTCCTATATGCTGGCCAAGTTCTTTTAATTAGCACTATAACAAGAATAAAAATGATATATTTTTGAGAAGTCTATAAACAAATATTTCTACCAAGGTAATGCATTAAATAAAGACATGATGTGAATTTGGAAAATAATGAAAATTTTAGTGTTTCACATTATTTGATATCACATAAAGTTTGGGGAGTAAATTTTTTATCAATACAAATCCATTTTACCCCTCTATTTTATATATTTTTGCTGACACTAGTCTTATACACACACACATACACATTATAATGTGTTGCAGGAAGATATTTAAGCTATAGATTACAGCAACTGTATTTACATAAAATACAAAGAAGTGATGAGCATTTTGATGAACTTTGTACAGCAGGAAAATTGAAGGAAATAAATCATTTTAAATACCAGAATTCAATGTTCAGTAATTGAATCACGTGACTGTGACCAATTGAATTGTGTGACCTAAAAACACATGTTGGAATCCTAGACACTCTACTTGTAGCCGTAATTCGATTTGGAAAGAGGGCTTTCTTCACTACGTCTGTGCATGTTGTGTTTTAAATAAATTTACCCACTTTACGTATGTAAAAGAAGCAGATTACATATCTGGGAGGCAAATAAAAGGAAAGGGGAAGTCTCTGGAGATGCCAAGGAATCAAGGAAGGCCAAGTCTTTAAAAACTAAAGATGGGGTTGAGCCCCAGTGGCATAGTGGTTGTGTGCAGGACTGTGGCCCACTGGGTTGGAGGTTCAATTCCAGCTCCCAGGAGCAAAGGCTGGACCTCCTACTCCCACCACTAGAGGGCAGTGATGCCTAAAAAATAATAATAATAAAGATGTCTCCTCCAAGAAACAGAGGAGGATGGTTTGGCTTTCTCTAGAGCCAGCACCCTGAACTTGGACTTCAAACTCAAACTCATTGCAGAATGACCCTGTGGGATGGAGTTGAACTGTGCCTGTGGTTTTCTGGGACTGCAGATCTTTACAGGAGTAGAAAGTCTCCTTGGTCTCCTGCAGAACAGCTGGTGGATTCCAACCGCTGACCTTGCACTTAGCAGCCCAGCTGGTAGCTCACGATGCACCACCAGGACATCCAAAGGGCCAGAGCATCCATTTCTGTTGAGAGAATCCATTTCTGTTATTGGAAGCCTCCCATCGGGAGGCTAGGCAACTGATACAATGAATAATGCTGCAATATCTGGAAGCAATTGGTGACATTTCCAGTAGATGTGCAAATCTTCTCACTGAGTCAATACTTTCAATGAAATTGAAGGATTCATTAGGAAAATAGTACTTTGAGTTTTTCATCAATTTTCTTTGGCCCATGTCTCTCTCAAATGGAAATGGTCGATACCCAGTAAAGGCATAAGTCATCATTTTAATTCAACAAATGAATTTCATAAAAGGTTCTCCATAGTATTTTTAAGGAATCTTGATCGTGTGGTGATTATGCCGTTGGGTGGCTTACAGCAAGATCAGCAATTTGAAACCATCAAGTTAGTTTTTCCTCAGAAAAAAAACAAACAAACTGGGCTATCTACTCCTGTAAAGAGTTCCAGTTTTGTACTCACAGGGGGCAGTTCCACCGTCCTATAGGGAGACTATGAGGGACATCGACTCCATGGCAGAGTATTATTTTTAGCAGAAGAAAGAGGTGATAGCATAAAGATATCTAAAACATGTATCAGTATTGTTTTAAATTCCCACCAAATTTATTATTACGAAAACAGCCCAAACATGTCTATCCCTATAATGAGAGAAATTAGCATTCCACTAAATTGCTGATAAATTGAATGAACATGAAAATATAAGCAGTGCTTAAAAACATGAGCAGAGATAGAAAAATAGATGGCTAAGAAATAAATTCTAAAAATGAAAACACGAGGTGAAAAAAAGAAAGAGACACAACCTCACAGATATACACTCTGGGATTCCCTAAGGAAAATTAAAAAGGGGAGTGATGGATGCTAGAAGAAGTTTTCTTATGTGTAAGAATTCTACCAATGCCCTAGTCCTTGCCAGTACCCTGATGTGTCACATGACTGCTTTACTAGGCCAGCCTCCAGTGGCACTAGATAGAGGGTAAAAACCACTTACCAGATAGAGCCATGATGACACTAAGTGGTGCCCTGTTATTTCAAGGTCAGCAGTTGAAATCTACCGGCCACTCTGAGGGAGAAAGCCAAGTCTTTCCCAAAAAGGTTCAGCAACCTTTTATCGGGCTGTAATGAATCGACCAGAAGCCCTGGTGGAGAGGTGAGTTATGAAGGATACTGGTAACCCTAAATCAGCACTTTAAAACCACTAGCCACTCCACAAGAGAGAGAGGAAACTTTCTACTCCCGACCCTATTTACGCTCGGGGAAGTTCTATCCTGTCAGACAAGGTTACAAGGAGTCCACATTTACTGGATAGCAGTGAGTTTACTCTCTTATGAGTCAGTGAATGCTGGTTGCCCTATCAGATCATCTGGTCACCCGTGATCTCAAGGAGGTGCAAATGAGAGATAGTGAACTAAAAACATTTACTATTCAGCCCTCTCCAATGAAAGACCCCTATGAGTTGCAGAAATACTGAAAAAACAGAAAATGACAAAGGACATTCCTGTTCATAATTAGCAAACCATCAAACCTAACGATGATAAAAAGCTTTAAAATCAGTGGGTGCTTGTTCTAATAGGAGAAAGGAAATCGACTGCATGTATCTTGGATGATGGAGGGATTTCACTAAAAATAGATGTGGCGGCCATGGGAAGTTCTTTGAAGACCCTGCTCTAAGTCTGGAGTGGGATAGAGCTGAGGAACCTTGACAGCTTTCACACAATTCCATTGATACAAGGGTTAGTCAAAAAATACTGCTCTTGGTGGTACAGTTCAGAACTGTATGGAATTATTCCATAGAGAATGTGTTTGAACGTGTCTCCATGTTTAGTGGATGAATGTAGATGCTATTTCAATAATGCACTTACCTGAGTCCAGTTAGGTGCATATAAATAAAGGTCTCCTGAGAACAGTGGCTTCAGAGGGTTTGCTTTTTGTTGCTGTTGCTTTTGTTTTGGCTGTGCCAGTTAAATCCAAGGCAGAGAGGCCAGTTCAGAAAATTCTGGAAACTGTTTTGGGGATTCCAAAAGAGCAATCTTGAGAAATTTTCTCAAAGGACACAGAAGATGCTGCAGTGTCCTTATTAGGAAGACGTTTCAAAACACAGTAAGAAAAAGGCCAGCAAAGTGGAGTCAAGGGACTTTTTTATCCCATTGCAACAATGCACTTGCTGGCTCATCCAGTGGAGTGAGGGCCGTCTGAGGAGAATTTCAATGGAGAACCTCACTCTACCCCCCCTCCAGCCAGATCGATCTTGTCCCTTCAAACCCTTCAAAGAACATAGAAAAGCAACACAATTTGAGTACTGTGGCAGTCATGTGCTTATGTTAATTTTATAATTGAAATATAGGGATGGAGTCTGGCCTGTTAATCAGGAGAAAGCCATTGAGTAGCTGATGAGGCCTCTGTGTGGGCATGGCTTTCACCTGAGACTCCTGGGAAATCTCGCGGTATTTCCCTCGTGAAGATGAGAAGCTATCTTCCCCAGTTGTTGGGAGTTAGTGTCAGAGACGATTAATCACAGACAAGCTGGCAGCATCGGAGAAGTTGGAGGAGCCGATGGAGAGACCACACGGCTTTGCCCTGATGAAGACAGACCTCTGAAGCTGGAGTGGCATGCTGTTGATGGACCTGAGCCCTGGAAGCGAGGAGCCATGGGGAGACCCCTGCCAGCGCCAGAATTCTGCACCCACTGACCTGTGACTTCCTGAGTCGGAAGCAGACTTTATAGACTGACTTCGGGCATATGGATTAATATTGGACTGGATTGGGATGCCTTCTTAGGGTCACATTTCTTTTGTATATAAACCCTTTCCTTATACCTCTATGCATGTCCTTGAATTCGTTCCTCTAGTCTATCTGGACTAACTCAAGTACATTGAGGATGCCCAAACTTCCATTTTAATGCGGTGTAAATCAAAGAGAGTACCATTCTTAGAGGAAGGGGTAGAGAAGTGGAAACAGTGTTTTCTGCACGAACAGACCTAAATGGAGGCTATGTCAAGGGCATTCGCTTCACATCTTGTTTGTATTTATTTATAAGATTTCTGTATCACCACTTTATTACTTATCCTCACATATTCCAAAATGATAGAAGACAGGGACTCAGTGTGGGGACTGGAATGCTGATAGGCTAGCCTGTGTTTGGCATGGTGATGCAAGCTTCTAAATAACACAGAAAGTGAAAACGAAAATAAGGAAGATGGTGGGAGCAGCAACCACAATAGAAATAAAAGCACCGCCTAACACTGAGTTTTATACTGTGAGATATAAGGACCACCGGGATGTGAAAAGTAGAGACAAGTATGGGCTCAGAGAAGAAGAGACAGCAGATTTGGGGAGGTGGTCTTGAAACATGAGACACAAATAGCTGCTGTGGGCTGATCTGACTCACCCTCGCATCACTTCCCACATCAGAGTTCCATGAAGAGGAGGCTTTGTGCAATGATTAAAAGAAAGAAACCCACCTAGAATATAGGCCGTGGAGGCAAAAACACAACAAAAGAGCAGATAAAGGTCATAGCAGTAGAAAGAAAGAAATATCTGTCTCTATAGATATAGTATATAGAGATATGAGAATGATAAAACCTTCAACACTGGTAAAGATGAACAGTTTTGGGAACTCACAGGGGCAGTTTTGTTTTTTAGGATCATATAGACAGTTTTGTCCTACAGGTTCTCTGAGTTGGAATTAATCAGTGTATATGCATATGTGTGTACATATACATACATATACCTATATATGTTTATATACATAAAAGTATGTATACACATATACGAGAAGGTAATATAGATAACTATAGTCTCACAGACAAATTCTAAATATTAGAATTTGTTTCTCATTAACCTTATTAACAAGAATGCCAATGCCGGGTGGCACAGTGGATTTTAAGTGGAGCTGCTAACTACAGGGTCAGTAGTTCAAAACCACCAGCTGCTTCAAGGGAGGAAAATGAGACTTCTCTGCTCCCATAAAAATTCTCAGACTCAGTAACCCGTTGGGACAGTTTCACTCTGTCCTTTAGGGTTCCCGTGACTCAGAATCAACTGTTGGCAGGGAGTGAGTGAATGAGTGAGTGAGTGAATCAGTAAGTGAATGAGTGATCTTATTAGTAGAGTGAAAAGCTCAAAAAAGATGGACCATTCATGAATAAAGAGATGAAATGAAAAAGCACACAAAGCCAAAAGAGATGAAAACTGAAATTGTAGAGGCCAAAAAGACAACATCAAAATGATATAAAAATATAATGGGGCTCAATGTTGCAGTAAAGCCTCATTGTTCTCCCTTGGAGGGAGCAGCTGGTGGATTTGAACTGCTTATGGTCAGCAGTCCCAAGGATAACCCTCTTCAGCAGGATTCCTTGAAAGGTACACTAGAAGTTTCCCCAAAAATGAATAATAACACAACTGAAAACGCAGTTGGATTATAGTTGACATAACCAAGTAACACACCAAATCATACCATAAAACCCTAAAGATTCAAAAAGCATTATAATGTTAAAATAAATCAAGCATAATTATCATTCTAAACAAAAAACATTTAGACATACAGTCCAAGAAAACTTTCCTATAATAAAGTGAAAATCTCAGGAGAAAATGGCAGACTCGCCTACAATGTTTTGTCTTGAAAGAGCAATGTGTATCTATGGTCATACCACCTTGAATGCACCTGATCTCATCATCTGATCTCAAAAAAGCAGAATGTAAATTTCCACAATTTCTTCAGCTTAACTTTATATCTTAAATTCACTTAAAAGTAAATTGAATACTTTTTTTCTTGAACTTGGTAACAGTATATATAGCTCATATATTGTAAATGTTGATCTTATCAATGTACTCTTTTGTATACAACTATATATAAAGACATGGAGGATGTTGTCAATCAAATATTAATTTATGCATGGTAGGGCTTAAATCATTTTAGTTTTTTATGCTTGTTTTTAACACTCACATATCATCTTTAGACATGACAATAAAATCATCAGTGTTAAAAAAAAGAAATGGAAGATTTAACTAAATCTACATTTATAGACCTCAAGTCAAGTGATTCCTCTAAAACAGAAACATGAGCATGCTACTTGTCAGAAGGACACTATTCTTATATTAAATCAATTGCTTTACTAACTTACAAAAAACTTTTCCTAATGCAGAACTAGCTGGATGTTTTCCTTTATTCCAGAATTAGCGCTCTTTTCTCCAAACTCAACTTTCTTCCAACTAACTTGAAATATTTATAGTAAAAAGTTCAATTGACCATTCAAATCTCTATCTTTATGCTTCTGGTGATGATAAAAATGTTCTCTTGTGTGGTGAGGAAATCATATGATGCCCAGCAATCAAAACAAACAGGGTTTTGTATCTTAAAAGCTTGTCTTATAACAAACAGCTATCTAAATGTTGTGTGAGCTAAGTCCACAGGGAAAAGCACACCAGCCTGTGTGATCCAAGAATTGTAAATAATAAAATCCAGGATTGAAAGTGGGAGTTGTGTCAGAGCTTAAATTCTGAGTGCCAGATTTGCAGAAGGCTAGGGAGGACAATAAAAACCCCAATTGCATCTGCAGCACCTCCAAGGAATTAAGCCTTTCATGAATCCTCTCTGACCATTAACTAAGGAGGTGAATAACCTTGCTCCCAAAGTGCACCAGAAAGTAGATTAAAGCAGCCATAATTAGGTTAAAATTTAACCTCTTGTAATTTGTTTTTTTTTTTTTGACCCACTTTACTTAGATTCTAGATTTCATTACTTTCTGCATTCTTTTGGGTTGAGATTTTCTGTGATTTTATTGTGGTGGTAATTTTTGTTGTTCTGTGGTTTTGTTGTGTGTTCTCTTCAGATGAAATCTATAGAGACAGTAATTAGATTAATAGTTCATTAGGGTTGTGGCATGGGGGAAATGAAGAGCTAATAATAAGGAATACAAGAATGAAGAAAAGGTTTTAGCATTGTTTAGGATTGCACATTATTTTTTTCAAACCTTTTAAATACATGTAAGCCACTCTATTGTATTGTGTCTGAATTATATGTTAAAAATTTAAAGCTCTGTAGTTTATTTCTTTTGTTCTTATTTTTTATTGAAGGATAGTCAGAATACCACCAGTTGACCTGCCAAGTACAGGTCAAGGTTAATCTTCTGTGAGGTCTCCCCTGCTATGGGTTTCTTTTCATCTCCATAAAGAAACTTAGCATACTTGCTCCAATCTGTATCTCTGAGCCATACTGAAGCCTGAAACAAAAGGTAAACCATGAATATCTATCTAACCTTGGTGGAGTGGTGGATGACACATTGTACTGCTAACCTTAAGATCAGCAGTTCAGGACTGCCAGCTAATCCTTAGGAAACACATGAGGTTTTCTACCTCTGTGAAGATCCGCAGTTCTAGAAATCCATAGGGGCAGTTCTACTCTGTCTTACACGGTTGCTAAGAGACAGAAATTGACTGGATGGTAGTAAGTTTGAGTCTCTATGAAAACTGAAATACTTTATTCAACATGAAGTTTTACATTTATTTTTATTTTTAAAAGACTGCGTCAAATATCATTTATCTTGATTGTTGTGTTTTTTTAAGCACTCTCATATTTTGCATCTCAGGCAAGCGGTCACTCATATCACCCCAGTCCTGCTTTATATTATTGCATCATTTGTCTATGCCTCTTACATCACTGGCAGACTGTGATTACCCTTAAGGAATGGAACCAATTACATTTATCTTTGTATATCCATCAATGAGCACAGTACTTGACACTGGGTAGGTATTCATTTAATAGAAAGGATATGAATGTTAGTATACAGAGACCTGACCAAAAGTCTTTAATCATTTGAGAATAAAATCTTCATGAGAAAGGAAATATCTGCTCTAAATGAAAAGATGGTCAAGTAAAGGGGAGGGTAAGTAATCTTGGTTAGGACTCTCAGCAGTTAACACAGCTGGCCGCTAACTAAAATCTTGAAAGTTTGAGTCCACACAAAGGCAGCTTGGAAAAAGATCTAGTAATCTTCTCCCCAAACATCAGCTATTGAAATCTCTATGGGGCATCATTGTACTCCGATACTATGAAGTTGCCAGTATTCAGAATTAGCTCAACAAAGATAGTAGCTGTTTTATTTTGTAATTTTGTTACATTTTAATTGTAGTTTCAAGTAAAAGGCTAAATGAATAATGAAAATGAAATATTATTTCTTTCATAGAATTTCTATTTGTGGCACAAAATTCTGAGTGCAAAATATGCTTGAAATTTGGTCAATTTTGAGAATCAAAGTATAGTAAAATTGAAATGGAACTTTAAGAGATTAAAAAAAAAATTCCCTCTTTTTACAGAGGCGTGAGACCTCTATAAAGAAAAGTGAAATGTAAGGTGACTTCTCTAAAAGGACAAGATATCAGACCTTGAAGCCAGATGATGAGTCATCAATTTAGTGCTTCCTATTGCAGATAAGAGCTAAGGAGAGGCCACTGAAAAACCTGGCCAGAGGGTTGGGGAAGTGTTACTTCTCAAAAAAAAAAAAAAAAAAAAGAAAGAAAGAAAGAAAGAAAGGCAAGGCAGAAGAACAAACCCAGGAGCAAAATAGGCCACGAACATTCTTTTCTTTTTCTTTTTGGTACATTGCCTGCAATATGGTCACTGCTAAGGTAAGGTGATTGAAAAATGACCTTTCAAAAGCCATCCCAGCTTTATCCTTTATCTTTGTCACTAACCTCCCTGTGACTCATTTTCATCCCTAAGAGGGGGGTGACTCTGCTCTCTGCCTACTGTAATTCCAGACTCTTGTGAAGTCCAATTTACAAGATACATTGTTCAAAGTACTATGTTAATGCACAAATGCAATCCCTTTTTAACTATGAATTAATCGTGTAAACATATTATTATACCTAGCAATGCCTGGAGGAAATTGAAAATAATTACATCGCAGGCAGTGGACAGTTTAGAATAAAAAGCAGTTTGTAAATACTAGACCAGAATAAAGGAATTCAGAATTTCATTTTTAAAAGAGAGAGACATACAGTAGATCTATTTCATCTATTACTAAGATCTTGGACTAATTATTCTTGTGAGATCCTCTAAAGGTAAAAATTGACTCCACCAATTTCATAGACTGTACCTCTTGGTTATTTGGAAGATACAAATGATGGCCAAAATTAAGAATCTATTCTTAAATGGCTTTGATGACATTCATTTGGGGAAAACATAGATGATATTAATACTACTAACACCATACAAAGATAATTTATTTTTTTCTTATTGATTAGACTTCCTGATGCTTTGTCTTCAAATTAACAAGAAAGAATGGTTAATATTTTGAATTATATTTGTTTGAGAATCTTATTTATTAAAATTTTTTACTAATATACATATGAAACTCACTCTTTTAACTGTCACTGAGTCACTGCAGACTCATACAGAACCTATAGCACAGGGTAGACTGTCCCTGTGAGATTTCGAGATGATAACTCTCCACGCATGTTGAAACATATACGTATAAGGCAAGGAAAAAAGCATTTACCTGGACACCTGGTCTAAAAATCTAAATAAATTTCATTTTTTATAATTAATTTTTAATTCGGAGTTAATACACACATCATATAGTTTCATAGTTCAAGCACATCAAACAGTGTTGTATAATTGTTACCACAATCAAATGGCTTGATATTGTATCCTTTTAACACACCCACCCCACTACTCTAAATCCATTTCTTTTTAACCATTTAAAATTTATAATAACATGGAATTTTTTTTGAAAAGTACCCCCAAATCCAAACCACTGCTATAAAAAAAAAAAAAAACTCCACCAACTCATTTGTTGGAGTCAATAAATCAGCGTGGAACTGCTCATCAGGGATTCCCAGGTGTGTGTATTTATGGATGTAGAGAACATCATCTTTCTCCCATGGAAAGAGAAAGTCGATGAAGTATCTCTTAGGAGCACGTTAAGGGATAAACAAGGGGTAAGGCTCTTCACCGAAGGAGTAACACCATCTCATCAATCTCTGTTTATAAACGTAAACCCAGTTACAACATCAATGAGTGCAAGCAGGAGAGCTGTGTTCCAGAGTTGACGATGGTGATAGTTGCACTATTGAAATGTATGATGTGTTCGTTTTAGTTCACGAAAAGGAATTTTTAAAAAATGAACCCAGCTTCCAGCCATCATCCTCATGGTCAGAAATCTAGTACCATTAATGCAACAACTTATTACCATTCTTTTTGTACAAGTACTCTTTATTAAATACATAAATATATGGAAATTCTTCTCTGCCTCAATTTGTAAGTGAGAGATCTAGCCTGATGATTGTTCTAAAGTAACTTTTAGCCTTTAACATATGTTGATTCTGTGAAGTGCTTAAAGATTGAAAGAAGAAATTCTCAGGTATGAGGCACGGTTAATACTTGAAATTCTTACATTTTGCAAGTCTCATATACAACCATTCCAAGATAATGTAACAGTGGTAAAATCAGTGTCTATAATTAATACTATTTTCCTTGTAAAAATTCTTAAATCCTCTTTGCAAGATAGTCAGAAAACTTCCACTCACACACACTCAGGCCAGGTAGAAGGAAAGATAGAAGAAAAATATAGAAACAATCACAACATCAGACATGGATTGAATAAGACAGTGGCATGAAATGCAATTAAGTTGTCAAGCCTACCTAATGAAAAAAGAAAAGTCACTGCATGAAAACCCTTAGCCACTGCATAACAGTCAAAGATATACTACCCCTTGGCTGTGAATTGTTCTTTACCGCATTTCTTTGCTACCTTTTTAATTTTACAACACTCAGCTTAGATACAAAATCTTACAACCCTCCCCTCAGAAAAACAAGTGCAACAACTGCCAGAAATACAATGCAATGAAAACAAAAACTCCCCAGAAGATTAGCATTTCAGCGCTACTGTAACTCTACCATGGGAAAGGGTTCCATAGGGTCCCATCTCAGGTCCTGCTTTTGATGCTTGTGATTCAGTTCAGATTTAAAACAGGTCCTCCACTAAGATACACAGACCTTTATGCTCGTGCACATGCTGCTTATCATGTACATAACAACCTACCAGTAGCACATGAGGTTTGAAAGCCAGCTGCAAAAGTCGTAGGGCTGTTTTCATCGTTTGTGGAAAAGCCAGTTTCAGACATTGTCTGACTATTTACTTACATCAGAGACGCTATGGGATCGAATACACCGGTTATCCTCTCTCTGCCCAGAAGACATAAAGATGGTACATATGAAGTCAGGAAAGAAAAGTTCTTCATTACAGAATGCAATGTCCTCTCCTAGTTTGGTGTTCCTCAGCATGCATTAACTGCTCTATGACCAAGGAATAGAATAGGGGTAGGTGGGAGAAAGACACCTAGAGCATCATCAAGAACAAAACTTCCCCGTATGGTATGGTGTTGTTCCTGCTTTCTCGACAGGATCACATCGCCAGCTCTTTCTTCCCTAGAGAAGCTGCTGGTTTCTAAGCACCCACCTCTCAGTTAGCGTCTGGATGTTTTATCATCTTGCCACCAGGCCTCCTGATATAGTGAGTAAATGCACAACCGAGTGAACCACTATCAAAAATAATTCATACAATGAGTTAAACTGCAACTCAGAACACACGTTTTTGAGACAATTGTTCAGGACTATTTGGCTAACGGATGAGAGAAAGCACATGTCCCCTGGCCTTTGTTGTGCCTTTTTTGTCCATCAGAACACTTAGCTTATCTTCAAGTTTTTGGTTTTATTCCATTTCTTTTATAATCAATATTTTGCTGAACAAAATAAATATACATTTCTTGTGACTACTAAGAGGAGCTCCAAAAATCACTGAATATATGATCAGATAGGTCCTTGTTAAAGACCATGTCCCTGGAAATTTGAGGGTGGTTGGTGATCATTCGTTTTGTATATAGTGCATTTTATCAAATCACTGTCTGTTTTCTCATTAAAACACACAAATATGGAGCACAGGTCTCTAATCACCCTCTTTCCATCGCCCTGCCCTTTCAAGATGGGCGTCCCATCAAATGGGAAGGCTCCACTGATTCTACTTACATCCACTTTCTGAGAAGAAGGATGCTTTGCTTTCGCTTCACTTAAAAATTGGATACTTCTCCCAATAGGTGGCTTGTATTTTTTAAATGGAAAATTACATCGAGGGTTTATTTTAGAAAAGAATAATAGTTTCTCTTAAAAACAGTTAAAAAGACACCTGCATTAATTGTATCATCTTTTAAGAAATGACCATAACAATAAAACTACATTAGACTTTCGGATTTCTCCATGGTGTCCTTTGATAAATAAACAACCCAATAAACCATGTTAAATGCCCCAAAGGTGACCGGAAAGAGAATGCGGGCATATTTGTCTATTTTACTTGTGCCAGACCCGGAAGGTGGTGGAGCAGGGGGTGGCGTAGTGGCTGACAACTTTCCAGCAGCCCCAACTGTATTCACCGTGGTCTTAATCCTCTCCAGTCTCGATCCAAATCCACGGGGCGTTGAAGCAGACCCAATGGATGCTTGCTGGGGCGCATGCCCAGGTCCAGCAGGAGTGGAGGGAGAGGCGGGAGGAAGTCCTCTTGCCGCAGATATCGTTTCAGCTGCGTTTGCACTGCTGAATGGGTTTGGACTGGAAGCTAAGTCCGAAGGTGGTGTGCTTCCAGAAGGTCCCTGAACAACGGTGGAAGACCTGCTCGAAGGGTTCCCCACCTCAGTTCTGTTACCAACGTCAGTTCCAGAGTGAACCAGGGCATTTGTCCTTTTCCTCATATTCAAATTGGCATCCGTGCTCTGAAAAGTTACATTAAAACGATATCAATTATAGAGTCATTGTGTAGATTTGTTCTATTTCAAGTAAAAGAAATACTTAAGTTTCCACGTTCTCATAACATATACCTTTATAAATATGCTACAGACGCTCAATTCGGCATAAAAGTTTAAATTGTATTACTTACCTGAGAGATGATGTGCAAGCATTGGATATTGCGAATCAAAATCTTCTTTTTGAAAACATTATCTATTCTTATAAATAATTAGAAAGAAGACTCGGTTTTCTAGAGATATGCCCTAAGGTTATACTTGATTTCATCATCATAACTCTACACACTTTTGGTGAAAATTTATTGTAAAATATATTTCTCGATATGTTGTGTAAATTCCAATGATTTTTGTACATGTGTTTGATCAGGAAGAACTGTGATTACTCTTTGCACAGAATAATAACAACATAACTTTCCATATGAGCGCAACACTAATGTCAAAGAGCCTCCAAAAATCCCTGGACTTTATTGTCATGAAAGAATCTTAGATGCATTATTCAAAACCTAAAGATTCTGAAAAAAAATTCAATTTTCACACAATTATAATGATAAAGACATTAATTTGAAGTAAAATGTCTTATTAGACATATAAATGGCATCACTGTAGCAATCCCACAGATAGTTGAATTCAAGCCATTATCAATGGAGAATGCTTAAATTAAAATATAATTCATTGTGTTTCATCAAATTCTTGTATGTCTAGAGCAAGGCAATGTTTGAACAAAGCTGCGTATTACACTATCAAGATACATTCCTTCTATATTTTGTGGGCATGGGACCTATATACTCAACTCTATTTGCTCATGCTAAAGAAGGAAAGCAACCGTTCACATGATTTCCAACAGTCTCACTTAAGCACATAGCACGATTTTTGGAATAGTTTTTCCTCCATAGTTTTTATTTTACATATATAAAAATCACACCGTGATTATTTCCCAAACCCTCAACTTCTACTATGTTATGAAAGGTAAAAAGTACCCTTCTTTAAAAATGAAGCAGTAGATGAGATGAGTAGAAAATAAATTTAAAAAAATGGACGATTGGAAGGGAAAGTCACCAACCAGATAAATTGCAATTAATTGAATTTACAAAGAAGGGTTTTTTCCTATGCTTTATGAACCTTTTCTAGGATGACAGGAAATTGATACCCTTATCAAGCATGCTGAGAGCCTTCAATCCACATCTCACATGCTATGTTAGTCCGGGTAGACTAGAGAAACAAATGCATAGACTCGCATATGGATATAAGGGAATGGTTTATATTCAAAAGGAATGGAACATTGAGAAAGCATCCCAAACCAGTCCAGTTCAAAGTCATAAGTCTGATGTTAGCCCATATGCCTGATACCAGTCTGTAATGTCTTCTAACTCATGGAATGACAGCCCAGTGGGTGCAAAGTCTCGGTGCTGGCAGGGTACCCCTCATCGCTCTTCGTTTCCAGGGATCAGGGTCCATCAACAGCATCCAGTGGTGGTAGAGGCAATTCAGTGCTGGCAGAGGTCTCCAGGTGGCCTCTCCAGCTTCAGAGGTCTAGTTCCATAAGGGTAAGGCCATGTGGCTTCTCCTCCAGCTCCTCCAGCTCCTCGGATGCTGCCATCTTGTCTTGTCCATAGTTTGTTGTCTCTGAGACTAACTCCCAACAACTGGGAGGATAGCTTTTCCTCTCCATGAGGGAAATATCATGAGATTTCCCAGAAGTCTCAGGAGAAAACCATACCCACACAGCCTCAATAGCTCAATACCAATGGCTATTTCCAGATGAACAAGCTAGACTCCACCCCTACATCTCAATCATGAAATTAACATAAGCACATGACTGCCACACATGCTATAAATACTACATGATGGCCCCTCGTAGAGAAAGAAAAAGACCTCACAAAAGTCAGAAGTAAAGAAGCCTCTCAGAAGTTTAGGAGACATTCTTCATTGTCAGCATAGAATATTTTTCTAATCACAGTGAGGTTGAATTAAGGAGAAAGTATGGCATCTAAGGAGAAAGTATGCAGCATATGGCATCTAATTCTGGTGGAAAAAATTGAAACCAATAAATAACAATAACAACAACAATAACACTCAACACATAAACAAAAACAACACCATTATTTTTCCTGATATTTTCCTATACAAAGCAGTTGCAGGATATCCCAATGATTTCTCCATGTGACCTGAAGTCAAATCCAACTCAGGGTGACCCAGGAGTCTCAAAATTTCAACTCTATTTTAATGGATGGTCTTTTACCAGTATGTCATGAGGTTACATCTAGGGTACATCTCGTGTATTCCAACTTCTGACTTTTGGGCTGCCTGCCGAACACATGAGTTGTTTGGCACTGGTGATGAGTTTTCAGATTTTAACTCCACCCCACCCTGCTTGTTTTTAAGCAAAAATGAATACAATTAATTGTCATTAATTTTAAATCAGAATCCAGTGACTTTAATATATAATGAGGAAAATAGTAAAAAGATAATGAAAACCATTTTTTTGCAAAGCCATACCTAATAAAAGACTAACTTCCAACATGAAAAACTTGCACACCTCACCACTCACAAGGTAAATAATCCAGTTAAAAAGTGGGCAGAGGAGATGAACAGACCCTTCATGAAAGAGTAAATGTAGATGGCCAACAAATGCATGCAGAAATGCTTGAGACCATTAACCAGCAGAGATGCGAATTTAAAAAATGAAATATTATCTGACCCAGTATTAATGGCATATTTTAAAAAAGAAGAAGGAAACAGCATGCTTGAGATGACATGGAAAGACCGGAATGCTCATGCAGACTCATCCAGTGGAGGCGCTGCACAACAGTGCAACCAGTGCCTGGGATGGCCCTTCCTTAAACAACTGGCAACAGAAGGCAGTAATGATCCAGCAACCGCACTCACCCTCAGAACACATTGCCACTGAGTTGATTCTGACTCTAGCCACCCTCTGGGGCGGGGTCGGATTCCCTCATGGAGATTTCTGCGACTTTATAGGTGATGGGGTGGGAAGTCTCAGGAGAAGGTGAGGCATAAGATTCCACAAGGATAAGAGTCCACAAGGATAGGGGGTCCCCAACTCCTTTGATGACTAACAAAGGGGTCTTAAAGATGCAGTCAGCTAGTGGCCCTTGTGCTGATCCCCAATCATCAAATTATGTTTGTTGCTACTTCACAACTGTAATTTTGCTACTGTTATAAATCGTAGTGCAAATATCTGATAGGCAGGATGCATTTTCATTGTTACACATTGAACACAATTAAAGCACAGTGATTAATCACAAAACGATATGTAATTATATATTGTGAAATATGTATGTGTCTTCTGCAGATCTTTGGTGACCCCTGTAAAAGGATCTTTCTATCCCCTGAGGGTTGCGACCCACAGGTTGAGAACTGCTGTATTGGAGCAAAAATAGGTTAATCACAGCAACACAAACCTTCGAGGAAATATATTTTTCTAAAGGACTAATGGACCATCCCCTCCTTAACCAGCCTGAGACCAGAACTAGATAGTAGTATCTTGTCATTCCTGATGGAATCGCAGTAGATAATCCAGGACAGAGAGGGAGAAAAACCATTGTAGAAAAAAATTCAGACTCAGACAATAACCAGATTTACTAGCCTGATAGAAACCCCCAGTACTATGCTTCTTCCCACTTCTCAAACCTAGAATGGAACCTATTCCTGGTGATCCTGCAGCCAAGCACTAAGTGAATGTTCACACTGGTGAGAAAAGTACTTCACAGAATAACAAACCACCCAACATCAAAAGGTTGTGTAACAGCACTTGATGAAGACAAAGTCCAGAAAGCACAAGGAGCAGGAAGGAAGGATGAATAAAAATGGAGAACCCTGGGAAGAAATGGGAAGAGTGCAGCTAGAGAGAGGGGTCTGCCACTGATAGCAGGAAGCATCTGAGGCCAGAGAAAGAACCACTTGGAGGGGCCAGGTGGAACAAACACCAATGAACCAATAACAGATGCTCACACAAATCCAGGAATATTGGCTGTCCCCACCCACTGGACAGAAAAAACAAACAAACCTAACGCATTACTCATGTAAGATCCTCCAGAGTGCTCTGTCTTCTTCAGAACATGAAACAGTCAGGCAACTCTGTCATGCTGTCTGATGAAGTATCAAAGCAAGATCCTAAAGGACAGAATTCCAAGTTACTTACCCATACCTCTACAGCAAACTCAACATTTACAGGAGTCTGTCTTTATTCCTCTTTCCTTCTAGATTAGTACCCTCTTCAATTTAGCCTTCTTAAACTTTTGACATCCTAGCTCTGAGTCATATTGTATTTGGCACCTTAATTTACACTGGTAGTTGACCATCCCTCTCTGGATCCATAAACTTTAAAATGACTTTGCAACTTTTCCCAACAAGAGGTAGACTCTAAGTACACAACCTAAGAAATCTGAGCCACAGTGTGGCTTTCCCAGGTCAACCACATGTGTTGGAAGGAACAGTGAATCAATTTTAGACCTCAGCTTCAGGAGTGCACACACACTGCCTGTCTTTCTCTTGACAGACAGCTGCCCCCTCCCCCTCCCACCTCCAGTATTAACGAACCTGCTGAAAGACGCTAAGCCATTGGAGCAGTGCCAATAAGCCTAGTGAAACCTTCCTGGATCACTACCAATAATCATCCAATCACTAGACTTGGGAGTCAGTCCCAACGAAGAGTAGAGAAACTGCTTTGTCAAATGTGGCCAAGATCCTCAGAACTGTTCTCCTAGATTTGAGAGGAGACATGTAAATTTCATGTCATAAAATATTTTAAAAGTTGCTGGGCTAACAAGCATAGGACTATTTTGCACACCACCCTCAAATTTTCAAATAATTACTCTAGCAGTTTGCTTTTCTAACCATTAAAGCCTTAGTTGCAGCTCTGTGCTATTCTATAGGGTGACTGTGATCTGGATCAACTCCAATGTTATGAAATTCTGGTAGTGTGTGCCACGATCTGGAGAGGGTTTTTTTTTTTTTTTTGTCGTTTTGTTATGACACTAGGTAATTTATGCAGACAATTACATAAAGGTTCAAAATTGCCAAGCCTCTTCGGTGGGGAAAGTATCCGGGAGAACCTCTAGGGGGCACTGCTGCCTAACTACATAGATCAGTTTACAGTGCCAAGGTAGGTTGCCTTTTAGAATCCCAATTTTAAAGAATCACACTATCTTAAAATTCGGAAGAGTTTTCGTGATCAACATCACAGTTCCTCCCTGTATGGTAAGGAAAAGTGAGCGCCAAATGGTTGGGATTGGTTGGGTAGTGATTATTAAGTATACTAAGAAATAAGTCACACACACACACACACACACACACACACACCTTGGAGTCGATGTGGACTCCTAACTACCCAGTCAGACAGGGTAGACGTGTCCTTGTGAGTTTCAAGGTTGTCAGTCTTGATGGGTTGTCGGAAGCCGCTTCTTTCATGGAGGAGTAGCTGACGCTTTCAAACTGCGGCGCTGACCCCCTCTCTGTCCCCTTGTACAGCTAGCATCTACTCACGAAGGTGGAGGGGGCTTTTTAAAATATGCACTTACATAGTTGAAGTTACATATTTATGATAATCTAATATATTTTTCAGTAGTAGCTATTCAAGAATTGGAAATCAAAGAAGAGTACAGGTCCATTCTAGTTCTATTTTTTAAAATACTTTTATTGGGGGCTTATACATCTCATCACAACGCATACATTCCTGCAATGTGTCAACCACATTTGCAAATATGCCACCTTCATCATTTTCAAAGCACTCTCTTCCTACTTGGGCCCCTGATCATAGCAGTTTCCCATTTCTTTCCCCTTCCTCACAAACCCTTGATAACGTATAGATTGTTTTTTCCATATCTTACTTTGTCTTCTGTTGCCCCTCACCTACTTTTTCACTATTCTCTCCCCTGGGAGGGGGTTCTAGATTGATCTTTGTGCTGGATCCCCTTTTCTCCCCCCACCCTCCTCTAATCCTCCTGGTATCTCTACTCTCTACTCTCACTGTTGGCCCTGAGGCTTTTATCTATCCTAGATTTTCTGTGTTTCGGGCTCTTATCTGGTCCATTATATTTCATAATGAAGGATTGTTTAACAAGTGCATCCAAAAATATTGGATTCTGTATAAGATTTTCTCTTCGTGTGATTTTGCTATTTGATTGAAGGACTACCTAGATGTTGTGAAGGTTCATGTTACTTGTCAAGGGGAAAATTTATCCATCAAATGATATGGTTATTAACCAACACTGAAGCTTTCTTCTTCTTTAAATTATCTGTAAATAATCACTCACCAAGAAATATTTTTTAACTAACTTTATCATCTTTGTGGTTCTGACTTTAATTAAGCAGTTGAATAAATCTTTCATGTGGTACATTCCATTTTTATATGAATCACCTGTCTAGTATTTTGAAGATTATATCTTAACACGTACTGCGTGACAAGTTACAAATATCAATAAAATATATAACTGAGACTTAAAGAATGTTTGGGAGAAAAAAGGAAGAACCTAGGCAACAAGGATTGAGAAAAGTCATGAATGAAGCAAGAGAAATAAGAAACCAACAAATTAAAGAATGCACAGTATCACTAGAATTACATACTGAAATTGATGATCAGATTTTTTATGAACTTTTAGAGAGCAAATTGTTACTAGACATTATAACCTAAAGCATACAGCAGGTGCCCAGTTTTCACTGACTAATTGCATAAAAATGGACTGAGTGAACAAGATTAATTTCAGATTAAGAAAATATCCCAAACTTTCTCTCCAGATAACTATTTCTTTGTATATGCAAATTAATAGAACATTGCAGACCATGTCTGAGTCCCAGAAACACTCTTACTTCAACCTGCAAACTATTTTAGATTGTCTAAGAAATCTCAAGTCTTTATCTCCTAATCTAAAATGTCAAGAAAAATTAATCTGATTTGAAGCTTACAGATTTTCTCTCTTAAAGCAGCCAAGTCGATGTTCAAACTATCTGGTACTGATGTCTTAAGGTCTACTACGAAAAGAAGTTGGTGTTATTGTCCATGGTGATAAGCCACAAAAGATTAGAGAAGGCATAAAAGGCACAGGGATAATTAGCACCCAGCCTTCATGTTTTATGGCAGTTAATATGGGGGTCCGCTAGCCTGTAAATATTGCAGCATCGGTAAAGCTATGAGCCAGTTCTACTCTGTTCTACAGCATGAAGTCAGAATCAACTCCATGCAACAAGCCCGCTGTTGATAATGTGCCATAATTGCCCTATGTTTTATATGAATGCAAAAATCATCAGTAGTTCCCTGAGTATTCCGCCGGCACAGTGGTATCAAACAGGAAAAGCACCTAAGCGTCATTTGAATTCTAAGAAATAATTTAGTTTGAAGTCATTTGTCATTAGTCACAATAGCCCGAGGCAAGGAAACTGGTGGGGAAAAGATATGAGATGGCAGATTCAAACATCACCGACAAAGAAAAGCAGCAACAGGCGAACAGGATCAGATCCAAGCGATTCGTCAATCATGGCTGTGATCTGACACGATTTCTGCAGAAGCATTAGCAACTGCAAATATAGATGTGTAGATGCATCTCCATGTATTATTCTAGCAACAGACAGTGAGATAAAATGACCAAGTCTAGGTCTGCGGAGTGCATGCAACTTTTGGAGTTATTAAAAGCAAACAAGGCTAATAATGAACAGGTTTATCTTATAGAATATCAATGAGTCACTTTCTCAAAAAAAAATCCAATAAACATAGAGGTATTTATTCACAGCCATTCTCCCGGAGCTTCAGGGGTGAGCCACGTGTCTTATTTAATAAGGGAATACAGAAATAAGACTAGAGCAGCTAAAACCATACTCCAAGGTAATGATTTACTGAGGACTATTAATTAATTGTGTTTTCAAAAAGTGCTACCACGTAGAAATGAAAAAATATCCCTTCCAAATAAACATGCTAAATATTTCATAAAGAGTCATCAGGGCCTTGATCATACAGAAAGCCATACATGGCAGAAATGAGAATATGGAGTCCCTGTTAATTATATTTCATTTTCCCTAAAGTTAGCATTTAATTGAGTGTTTATATTCTTTTAAGTTATGGAAATATTGCTTGCAATATCAATCCCTGGGATAAGAAATTTCTACCTTTAGTTTGGAGTTACCATAAAATGATACTATATGTTCATTGTAATGAGGTCTGTGGCGTGGTCCAGGGAACAGAAGTTGAAAGCTTTGGCTAAATAGTACAAGAGTGAGGATTAAGGGCTTGAAAATCAGACCTGAATCCAAATTCTGAGTTTGTCATTTACTAGAGGCATTTAGCAGGATATTTAACCTCTTGAAACCTCAAAGTTCCTCTTGCTACACCAAGGCTAGTCATAGTACGCTTTTCATAATGAATAAGCAGAGCAATATATCTAAAACATTTAGCACAACACCTATGAAGTAGTAGGCATCAACTGGATTGTGTACAAAAAGCACAGCCAAGACTGTATAATTTGGTGTCTCACTTTTGTTAATTTTAGAATGCATTTTTCTATATGTCTACAAAATACGGTTAAGGTTTCCAAGCTTTTGGATGGTAGAGAACCCCTGGAGGGAAGGGTCATGTTAGAGGGAAATCAGCAAGAAGGATTGCTGGCTAAAATGAGGATAAGGTACTGGATATAGTACAGGTTCTCCTGGAGAACCCAGGGGGCCGAGCAGAACTGCTCCCTCAATTTTCTGAAGCCGTGAATTTTTACAGAAGCAGGAAGCCTTGCCTTACTCCTGCAGAGCAACTGGTGGGTTTGACCCAGCAAACTGGGAGAATCAATCTAATGTCCCAAGGTGATAGAAACCTTTCTTATTCTATGCAAAACCAACCAGATCACAATTACAACCTTGCCAACCCAGTTGGCTGGCGCACGTTCTGAATTCGAGTATAAAGGGTTATTAAAACATCTGTACTTGTGAATATATTGGTCTGGCACTATGCGGGGAAGGGAGGCACTTTCTTTTTTACCTTTTATATAAGGTATACAGACAGACTTTCTTCATACAAATTTGGAATTTGGGACTAGGAAATCGGGCAGTCAAGGGCCACAGACGGGCAAAGGTAGGGAACAACAAATGTCACAGAAGTTACAAATTCAAATAGCTAGAGATTTTAACTTCCATAAACTTCAATTCAACACACACAAACACACATTTTAAATATTTTCAAATAGTGAATGTTAACTAAGCTTTTCCTAAAAGCAAAAATCAAAACCTAAACAACCTTGCAATACTTTCTTTTTTTGGATTTTTTTTCTTTGTTTCTAATCTGTTCTATCCTTCCTTCCCCAAAGCATGGATATACTCTCTTGGTAACCCTAAATCCTAAGAAATAAGACACATGGAGAAACTGAGATTGTGCTTTCAAGAGTAAGCATTCATTTCTTTTCAATACTTCTTTTTCATATTCTTAGCTGTACTCGATCAAAAGAAAACACTTTCATACCCACCAGGAAGTGTCTATCACCTGTCCCTAACATGTCGAAGCCTTTCACTCAAATTAGAGGAATTCAGTTCCCTGGAGTTTGTATTAATCATCTAGTTAGGATTTAACCCCAATTCTTCTTTCGACAATATATTCTTTTCTCCTAAATATCATTTTCACATCTATCTCCATTTAAACTTTTACATTTATGACTTTTACATATAGTTCATAGCATGTGCGTGTGTGGTACATGAGCATATGTTGGTTTCAATTGTGAGAAAATGTCATTGAGAACATCATTCATTAACTTTCTTTTTCATATTTTATATTATGAATACTCATAAATGCTTTCAAAGTGGAGTTATTTTAACTTGCTGCCGCAGAGTTGAATCTGACTCATGTGAGCTCATGGCTTTCTTAGCTTGATGGAAATCTGTATCAGGTTCTATGAGATTACTGGGCTGGTTTAACAGTCAATCTTCAGGTCATAGCAGTAGGGTGCACACCTTTTATGATTTTTTTATTTACTAAATCATTTTATTGGGGACTCGGACCACACTATCACACTCCATCCATGCATACATTGTGTCAGGCATCTTTGTACCTCTGCTGCCATCATCATTCTCAAAACATTTACTCTCTACTTGAGCCCTTGACATCAGTTCATCTTTTCCCCTTCATTCCTGCTTCCTCCTCTCACAAACCCTTGATAATGTACAAATTATTATTGTTTGTCATCTCTTACACTATCCGACATTTCCCTTCACCCACTCCTCAACTATGCAGACAGGAGGTCATATGTAAATCCTTGCAATCAGCTCTCCCTTCCTATCCCACCTTCCCCCCATCCTCCTGGTACCTCCACTCTCACCACTGGTTCTGAGGGATTTATCCGTCCTGGATTCCCTGTATTTCCAATTGCCATCTGTATCAGTGTATCTCCAATCTAGCTGGATTGGTGCAAACCTTTTTTGTCAACCATGCACTTCTGAGTTTATAGGCACTAAACACTGAAAAATAAGTCTTACTAAGCTTTTCAAATTTTACCCAGAGAGGTCAGATATGTTCACATTTTATGCATCCACATGATGCTATAAAAATTACTTGTTTCCCTCCTACTCCCACCACCAGGGCAGTGATGCCTAAAAAAAATTGTTTCTGCTTCAAAATAATTAGAAAATTACATTGGAAATTAATTTTGTCCAAAATTAATTAATTAATTAATTAATTAATTAATTTTGTCCAAAATTACATTTTGGACAAGGCTTTATTCTCAATAAAGACTTCAAAGAGTTTGATTATAATGAAGTTGTGCTACAACAGCCACCCAGAAAGAGTTTGGTCCAGACCACGCCCATAAGAAGCTAGCATACCAAATAGTTTGAGTAACAATTTTATTTGCATCAGCAAAGGAAATAGGGGGCATTATTGAAAAAGCAATCATTTATCAAAACCAAATCCTCAGTATAGTACTTCTGGGTGAGGTGGATGGAGTTAGCTCAAACATGACTCCAGAGGTTTCTTTGTTATATCAGAGCAAGAGTCTATTATTATCCCCCAACTTCCTCTATAGGAACTTAACTTTCTATGGCATATTAATGTTTGCCTACTAACTCTAGACATTTTAAACAACTTTAATACATATACTTAGAAAAACAGAACAAATGTGATTTTCATGTTTCCTCTCTTGCTGAAAGTGCTCTAGGATTCACAATTAGGCCTATGAGCAATACATTATTTACATATGTATATTTATTTTTAAATAATCAATTTTGAAATGCACTAGTTCAGTCTTTTATTCCTTCCTCCATCTCTCCCTTACTCTAACATATGTGTACCCAATGCCTAATCTTTTGATGAGAGTTAGAAATAAAAATTACAGTCCTTCCAGGAATGTATAACCCTCTGCCATCAAGTCAATTTCAATTCACAGTGATCCTATAGGACAATGTTTCTCAACTTCTCAACCTCTGGGTCATGACCCCTTTGGGGGTGGAATGACTCTTTCACAGGGGTCGCCCGATTCTTAACAGCAGAAAACTTACAGTTATGAAATAGTAACAAAAATAATTTCATGGTTGGGATGGGGGTCACCACAACAGGAGAAATTATATTAAAGGTGTGGTGACATAGGAAGGTTGGGGTCCACTGCTATAGGACATGGTAGAACTAACTGCTTCTTATGGTTTCCAAGGATGGAATATTCCTGGAAGCTGACTGCTTCCTCTTTATCCTTCCTGTGGGACAACTGCTGCGTACTTGTGGTTATCACCATCTTGTGGTTAGCAGCCCCAGGCTAAACCCACTGTGTCAGTGTGGGTCTTTCATATAGATAGATTATAGATATGATATTGTTTGATGCCATTGAATCATGTCTGAATGATACCGACCCTATGTCCAACAGAACAAAACATTCCCCTGTCCTGTGTCATCCTCACAATATGCTATAGCTGAGCATATTATTGCAGTTACTCTCAAGCCATGATGATAGGGGCTTCTTCTTTGCTGATTCTGAACACAGATCAAGCATGATGGATGCTCTTCTCCAGAGACTGACCCCTCTTGGAAAGCCTCTCCAAAGAACTTGAGAAAACTTGAAAAAATCTTTCAAGACTCACTTCTAGGTCCATGGTATAGCCGACATTCTTTGCAAACACCATAATTCAAAATCATCAAATTTTCCCTTGTATAACTTATTCATTGTCCAGCTTTCCCAAGCATAGGAGGCAATTTAAAATACCATCACTTGGGACAGGCACATCATAGCCCTGCAAGGAACATCTTTGATTTTGAGCACTTTAAGGATATTTGGGGGGCAGGGTCAGTAAGTCATTTATTTCATCCAATGCTACTTTCATGAGCATTCATTGCAGATACAAATAAAAGAAAATTTGTGGCAATCTCAAAATTTTTTTTCTTGCATGATGTTGCTTCTTGGTCAAATTGCAAAGCTTTTTGTTAACTCTATGTTGAGGTGTGATCCAAACTAATTGAAGTAGTCTTTATTTTTTTTTATTAAAATACTATTTTATTGGGGACCCTTGAAACTTTTATAACAATCCATATATCAATTATATCAAGAATATTTATACATATGTTGTACATAGCTCTTGGTATCAGCTCCACTACCCCACCCCCTGGGACCCCATGATAAACTATAAATTATTATTATTTTCATATCTTACAGTGACTGCTGTCTTCCTTCCCCCATATTTTCTGTTGTATGTTCCCCTGGAAGGGGATGTGGTGTGGGTATGTGTGCATCACTGCAATCAATTGGTTCCCCCTTCCCCCCCTCTCCTGCCCTTCCCACATTCTTCCTGCCCTTCTGGTATTGCCATTCTCATTTCTATTCTGGGATTCTGTGTGTTCTGAGCTCTTATCTCTTATCTGTGCACATGCTCCAGTTTAACCCACAATGAAAGACAGAACTGGGGTCATAATAGTGGGGAGGGTGAGGAAGCCTCAAGGAACCAAAAGAATATTCTGTTTCATTGTGCCCTGGTTGACTCATCCCTTAACTGTGACACCTCTGTAAGGGGATGTCCTGTTGTCTACAGATGAGCTTTGGGCCTCTGCTTTGACCCCTGTTTTTCTCAAGAATATGTTTTTTAGTTGTTTGTTTGTTGTCTATGAGACATCTGATGCCTGGTTATACAGTCCCCATAACACCTAATGATCACACAGGCAGGTGTGCTACTTCCATATGGGCTTATTGCTTCTTTGCTAGATGGCCACTTGTTTAACTTCAAGCATTAATATGCCAGACACTATTACTTTTGATAGCCAGACACCATCTCTTTTCTTCACATTTGCTTATGCACCCATTTTCCCTTCAGTGATTATTCTAGGAGGGTTAGTATCACAGAATACCAGTTTGTTAGAAGAAAGTTTGTGTTGAGGGGGCTATAAGCAGAGGCCTGAAGTCCATTCATTACCTCAGTTTATTACCATATAAATATATATGTACATAGACCAAGACCTCTATTTTATGAATTAATATATTTACATATGTACAAACCTATATCTATCCAGTACCTCCTAGATCATTACTCTATTTCATTTTACCTTTCTCCTCACCCACCATCACACTCACCCTTCTGCCTCTCAGCTAGATTGCTGTTGCTCCCTCACCCCAAGGATCTTTATGTCCTACTTGTTGCTGATTTCAACTTCCTAGCTGTTCCCCCATCTATGGAGCCATTTGCTCACTGCTTCCTTCCTCTGTCACTTTCTCCCTCAAGTCCCTCCAGACTGTTGTTCCTGCCTTTCTCCTCAAACTTGATCCCCGTGCCTTTCTTATCTAAGCAATCCAACACCAGGCCTGGTCTTTCCACTTCCAGCACATCACAGCTTGTTAACAAATTTGGGGTGGCATTCTTCTTCATGTAGTCCATTTCCTTGGGTTATGTGCTCAGCAAACTGATTAAATAAATATAATGAAAGATTAAAGACCTGGTGGGTTTTTATAACTTTAAACCATGTGTGGCAGTCCCTATCTTGTGTCAATTTCAGGATTGGGAGTGTGGAGGTGGAGTCTAGCCTGTCAATCTGGAGATAGCCAATGAGACCTCTGTGTGGGCATGGCTTTCTCTTGAGAATTCTGGGAAATCCGGTGGTATTTCCTATTGGAGGTGAGAAAATCATGGCTCAGTCTCTTGGAGATGCTCTACTGACAGGACGCATGGCAGCATGCTGATGGACTCTAAGACCTGGAAACTGGAGGAGTCATGGGGAGACCCCTGCCAGCTTCAAGATGCTTCTACTGCTTCAGGATACACAAGACTGCACCCACTGGCCTGTGATTGTCCTGGTGTCATTGCATGTGCATTGTGAAGCTGAAGAAGACTTCATAGACTGGTATCAGACCTCTGGGTTAATATCAGACTTGTAGGCTTGGGCTGGATATAGTTGGTATGCTTTCTCAATGTTTCATTCCTCTTGTATGTAAACCTCTCCCTTATATTCATATGCGTGTTTATGAATTTGTTTCTCTAGTCTACCCAGACTAACACACCATGCATCAAGGATTTAATTTTACTTGGATCCATAATCATTGCTCATGAAAGCAATATTTGATAAATCAAAGGGATATTGCATTGGGTAAAGTTGCAGCAAAATATATCTTTAAAATTTAAGCAAAGATATTTTGTTGAGGACTAAGATGGGCCATGACCCAAACTATGTTATTTTCAATCACCTCATATGCCTGTGAAAATTAACAATGAATAAGCAAGAATGGGAAAGAGTCAGTACATTGGAATGATGGTGCTGGCAAAGAATATTAAAAGCATCTTGGACTTTCTGAACAAATAAATCCATCTTGGAAGAAGTATAGCCAGAATGCTCCATAAAAGCTAAGATGCCAAAACTTTTTCTTAATTTGGGCGTGTCATCAGCAAAGACCAGTCCGTGAGGCAGGACATGATTCTTGGTAGAGGGTCAGCAAAAAAAAAAAAAAAACAAGAACAAAATGAAGACCCTCCTTGAGATGGACTAAAACAGTGGCTACAATAGTGAGCTCAAAATTCAAACTGTGACAGTTGTACCATACAGAACAGTGCTACAGTCTGTTGTGCACGTTGTTACTAGATACTGTGGAGTCTGCTTGGACTCATCATGACTCTGTAAATGACAGCAGAAACACCACTCAGTCCCATGCCATGCTCACCACTCATGCTATGACTATGTCCACAGCCACTTTGTCAATTCATGCCTTCAAGGCTCGGTCCCTTCTTCACTGCCCCTCCCCATCAAGCATGATGTCCTTCTTCAGGAACTTGTCTCTCCTGATGACACACGCGAGGCTACATTTCACCAGTCTGGCCACTGAGGAGCATTCTAGTTGGACTTCCGTATGGTGGATGCTGTTTTTCTTTTTTTCCTTTTTCTTTTGGATGTCCCTGGTTCTTTCAATATTTTTCACCAACCTCCTAGTTCAAATGCATCAACATTTCTTCAGTCTTCCTTATTCAATGTTCAACTTTCACATGCGTATGAGACTTTTGAAAATACCATGGCTAAAAAAAAAAAAGAGAGAAAGAAAAGCAAAAAACCATGGCTTGGGTCAGACATATCTTTGTCCTCAAAACAACATCCTTGCTTTCTAACACTTTAAAGAAGTTGTGTGCAATAGACTTACCTACGACAATGTGCTTTTCCATCCCGTGACTTCTGCTTTCTGGGATATTCATGGTGGATCCAGGCAAGGTCAAATCCTTGAAAACTTTAATTTTTTTCTCCATTTCTCATGATGTTACCAGTTTTGAGAATTTTTATTTTCCTTACATTGAGTTTTAATTCCTAATGAAGATTGAATCATGTGATCCTCATCAGCGAGTGCTTCAAGGCCTCCTTAAGAAGCCTTCTTCCAATCCTGCTGCTGTATTCTTCTTCATATAAGCCAGCATCTGCGATCATTGCCTCAGCCTAGAGTTGGACATCTAGGTTTGAGGATGCAATTTTGATGCACACCTTTCCTTACTCTAAAGCATGCATGACTCCCTGCTCTGTGCACACAAATGCCTCCTGATCCCTGCACAGGCTCCACAGAAGTACAAGGAAGTGTTCTGAAATTCTCAATTTTTCTCAAGTCCACCCATAGATTTTTTTTTTTCTGATCCACACAGTTGAAAGCCTTGGAATAGCCAATGAAACCCCAGTAAATATCCTTCTGGGGCTCTCCACTTTTATTGACTTGTTGTATGACAATCACTACAAGTTGGAGTTGTCTGGAAGCCACAGACCAACAACGACAGCAACAAAACACATGCATGCACATATATGTGGATCGAATAAATACGCAATGTTAAAACAAGTAATAAATACTATAAACATCAATTATGATGAACTAGGAATTTCATTATCTATCAGGAGAACTTGGGAACCCTCTCTGTGAAAATGACAGGCAAACTAGGGCATCAGCATGATTAAGACATCACTCAGTACAGGAGAGTAGGAAAGTAGGGAAGAGAAGAGCAAGAACCAGGTAGCAACAGCAATATTGTCACCAACTCCCCTCGGTGATATCGGTGTAAAGAGAGCCGATAAACTCTCCAATCAATTCACATTTGGGATCATTTGAAATTATTCTCAAATCGTCCTGTTCTATTCTTACTTGTGTTTTTCTTTTCAATGCAGGTATTGTTCTGGATTAATTAGTGTCTGATAAGCACACTGTGAAGCTGAAACATTGAGTCATTATCAGTATCTCTACAATCCAGTACATTTTTGATGGACCAACCACTAGCCTAAGTGGTTTTAGAATGAATGCGATATATTTCCAGCTTGAGCTAGAGCCATGATTTGAATTTTAAGCCCATATTGGAACCATTTAAGAAAGAGCACTTCTAACAACATCTACCTAGATTATGTGATTAAAGAAAAGTAGAAAAAGTTTATATGAAATATTTATACCGTAAACCAACATAGGTATGTGCCATTTCAGAATGGATTGATTGACATTTAGTTCAGTGTCAGTTAGGGTAGCGTAGAGAAACAAATCCAGGGAGACTCATATGTATATAGGAAAGAACTTTATATAAAGAGCTAATTGTGTATTAAGAAAACATCCCAGTCCAGTCCAGATCAAGTCCTTAAGTTCAATATTAGTGCATATGTCTAGTACTAGTCTGTAAATTCTTCTTTAGACTCACATGACACAGGCAATGATGCCAAGTGCAGGAAGATCACAGGCCAGTGGGTGTGAAGTCTTGTGGAACCAGTGGAGCTAGAAGGATCTCAGTGCTGTTAGGGCTCCACTTGGCTCCTCTAGCTCCAATACTTTGACTGCTACCAACATAGCTCCATGTGTCTTGGAGACAAGGAATGTCCCGAAGGGTATGAGGAAGTATTTCACCTCCAGCAAGCTATTTGTCTCCTTAGCAGCTCCTATTAATGTCATCAAACTGCCATCTGGTTGGCAGGCTAAACTCTACCCCTTCACTCTTAAGTCTCAAATTGACAACAGATCATGTAATCACCACAAGTTCCTAGTATGAACTAAATTAGGGGTGAATTCTTTGACTCCCCTTAAACTCCAAATCAAACAGTTGTATCTAATGGATTTAACTCACAGCAACACCATAATTGCAGAGTAATGATTCAACACAGTGACCTTTCTGATAGAGATTATTAAGTCATTTTTTTCTGGATTGGTTTGAACTGCTAATGTTTTGATTCATAGTTTAGAGCTTAACATTGTATACTATCTAGTAACTCCTTCACAAACTACCATAAAAATATTTTTCTGTTTAGAAAATCCTTCTTTACGGTGTATGTCAAAATGATTTTGAGTTCTTGCTCCCATCAATAGCATTCCTACGTATTGAGAGCTAAACTGTCTCAAAGTATTTATTGACATTACTTTGCATCACAAACATTTTCAATATTTTGGCACCAATAATAATTATGAGTAGGCCTTCTTGGTTTAGCAGGTTGCATATGGAACTGCTAACCACAAGGACATCAGTTAACATTCCCCAGCTGCTCTGAGTGCAGGATGGAGCTTTTTGCTCCTGTAAAGATTGACAGGCTCAGACACTCAAAGGGCTAGTTCCCTTTTTGTCCTTTTGGGTCTCTATGAGTTGGAAATGAGTATTTGGTTTGGGGAGCTCACTCTGAGATGATTAGTCCTATCAGAAATTTATGTTAGCTGTCAGTGTAGTATAGCTGTGCAAAGTAGCTTTGTTTTTAAGTGAAAAAACATTCTCTTTGATTTGTCTTAAAGTGAATTGACAAGATCATCGAAGTCTGCATCTTCTGTGTGATCAAAAATGTTTTACCATGTTCTTCTAATAAAATGAAGATGTTCTTCATTTTTCCCACAACTACTCTCTTTAACATGAATATAGCACTTTAAATAGCTGTTCATAATTTAAAACACAAGATAACATTAATAGAAAAAATTGCTGGTGCACAGAACAATGAAATTCCAACTCTAAATTTAGTTGTGCCTCCAAAGGCCACCAACTCTAGTTTATGATTTGAGAATGATTTTTCAAACATAATTTTAAAAAAAGCATCAATGAAGCTTGGAAATGTGTCAATTTACATACAAAGAAGGTGAATGTATACATGTATATGTAAGAGAAGACAACTCATTAAGCAACATATTATCTAAGCTCTTATAGTTTTAGATAAAACCCCCCCACCCCCATATCCCACCCTGGTCTTTGCAAATGTAGGCACAATCAATCGATCATAAAGCATTTGTCGAGTTATCCAGTTAACACAATCCATTACAAAATTATTTCATCTACAATAAAACAGCACATTAAGTCAGCAGAACAAATTCAAATTTCAACATGATACCAGTTGGTAGTGCTTATCATCAAACAATAGATAACATCCTCTTCTGTGCCCCCTTAAGCTGAACCCATTTGGGTGTTTTCCAGGAAATAATTTGGCTTGTCCTGAGTAGAGAAGCTCCATCTATCAGCTACAGTTTCCAATGGGACATTATCAAAAACACTCAACATTTAATAAGGCTCTCAGGCTGAGACAGCTGCTTATCCACAGTGAAAATTTTAAAACTTTCTCTGAGCCTAGCTAATCTTACTTGGGTTAGAAAATAAGGTATTAGACTATTCTGCATGTTCTCCTACTTTATGACAAGAAAGCCAATTTTGCACTTCAGTAAAGGCAGATTGCAAATTTAGTGTGAATTGAACCAATAGCTGAGTTGCAATTTATGGCAAATGGCTCATCAGCACATTAATGTATATTGCCAATATAACCATCTCATCCAGGAAGACAGGAAGCACCAGACTTGAATATATGTTAGGCAGTTAGAGAAATGAGTCTTCCATAAATATTTGTGTAAGCAAATCACAAGCAAAAGCTACCTGGCGATATTTTCATGACATTGGCGATTCTTACATAGCATACATAATTAAAAACAGCTCCACTGAGTCTATTCTAACTCCTGGAGACATTATGTGTATCAGAATAAAACTGCACTGATAGGATTTTCAATGACTGGTTTTTCTGAAGTGGATCCCCATGCCTTTCGTCTGAGGTTCTCAGGGTAGAATCAACATTCAACCTTGTATTTACCAGTGTAGTGCACTAACCATTTAAGTAAAAGCTTCAATCTGAGACTTAACTTCTGTAATCAGGTAAATCACATTTTATACTCTTCAAAATAATATCTATGCAAACTTATTTAAACTCGTCGTGCCTCATATTTATCCTGGGAAAGACCAAGGTCTGGTGGCATTGTAGGTTAAGCATCTGGTTGCTAATAATAAGGTCAGCACCAAGACCAGACCAAATTCACTGCCATTGAGTTGATTCTGACTCATCGTGACCTTATATAATAGAGCTTCCCAATTTGAGCTTCTGAAACTATAAGAGTCTCATTTTTTTCTCCCCTGGAGCAGCTTGTAGTTTTGAACTGATGACTTAACAGTTAGCAACAAAATGCATAACCCACTATGCCACCAGGACTCCTCAAGGCCAACACAGGATCACTTATTTTCCCCAACCCACAAACCTATAGCACTGCTTTCCTGCCCTTTCCGTATTCCCTACATCTAGTCAGTTTTAGTTACTTAGTGCTGCTACAACAGAAACACCCCACATGGGTGGCTTTAAGGAGAAATGTGTTTTCTCACAATTCTGGATACTAAAAGTCTGAACCAGGTTTATTTCTTCTGTGAGCCTCTCTCCTGGTTTCTAGCTTCTTCTTATGGGTCTTGGTTTGTATGATCTTCACATGGCATCTATCCCCTGCCACCCCCATGTTTGTCTCTATGTCTATTCTGTTCTTACAACTCTGAAATTTAGTATCCACCCAATTGGTAGAACCTCAACTGATTGGTAGGATTATATCTATGCACCTATAAAAAACACCCCCAAACCAGATAGTAAGACTATTATTCAAACTTACACAAGAACTTGCACCAATGATGAAAAAAATTGAAGATTTCTACCAACATATATGATTACACATGCAATCAGGAAGCATTGATAATTAATGATCACTGGAATCCAAAAGTTGGAAACAAGAATGATCAACAGTTGGGAAATACAGCCAGAAAGATATGAGACCCCAGAAATCCCAAGATGGACCATCTGAAGATGAACGACTACTTCATTACAAAAATCTCTCCTCAACATCAACTACAGCAATGCATGTGGAAGGAGCTCACTACCTGTATTTCTCAGAAATCAATTTGATTATATCTGGGGATAATGGATAAGCTCAATATCGACAGTAAGGACAGGGTTTGGTTGAAGAACAGACCAACAATTGTTCATCAGTAGGTTCAACTTGAAACTTAAGAAAATAAAAGCAAGTCCACTAGAGCCAACATTCAACTTTGCTTAGATCACACCTCAATGGACAGACCAGCTCAAGAATAGGGTTAATTCACTGAAAACGAAGGCCCAAGTTGTATGACTTGTTGGCTTACGCCAAAGACATCATACATAAAGAATCCAGAAAGTCTTTAAAGTGCAAAAATGACAACAACAACAAAAACCTTAAATGAATGACAGAAAAATTTGTGAAACTTTTTCGTGAACATTGAGTAACTATAGCAAAGGGAAGGAATAATGGCATAAAATAACTGAACAGAAACTTGCAAAAAGTGGTTTGTGAATATAAGTCTATAATGAAATGTGCAAAAGTCAGGAATAAGAAAACCAAGAGGGAAGAGCATGTTGAGCATTTTCAAGTTGAAAGAATTGAAGAAAAAAATCAAGCAGAGTTACAATATTAAATTTATTTCCTTTCTTTTTTTGGTGGGGTGGGGGGGGGCATCACTGCTCTCCGGTGGTGGGAGGAGGAGGCCCAGTCCCACTGCTGGAATTGAACCTCCGTCCCAGTGGGCCGCAGTCCCGCGCACAACCACTATGCCACTGGGACTCAGTCCCAAATTTCTTTCCTTTTTAAAGAATAATTTTATTGGGGCATCTTACAGCTCTTATGATAATCCATACATCCATTGTGTCAAGCACATTTGTATATATGTTGTCATCATCCTTTCTGAAACATTTTCTTTCTACTTGAGCCCTTGCTATCAACTTCTCATTCACCCCACCCAATCTCATGAACCCTTCATAAATTATAAGTTATTTTTATTTTCATGTCTCATACTATCTGTTATCTCCCTTCACCCATATTTCTGTTGGTTGTCACCCTGAGGGGGAGGGGCATTATACATTTATCATTACCATCAGCTCCCTCTTTCTCCCCCCAACCTTTCCCTTACCCTTATGGTATTGCTACTTCCATTATTGTTCCTGAAGGGTCAAGAGCTCTTATTTGTTCTAGTGTACATTATCTGGTCTAGCTGATTTTTAAGGTAGAACTAGGGTCATGATAGTGGTGGGGAGGAATCATTAAAGAGCCAAAGGAAAGCTGCATGCTTCATCAGTACTATACTGAACCCTGGATGACTCATCTTTTCCTTGTGACCCTTTGATGAGGGGATGTACAGTTATTTAGATATGGACTTTGGATCTCCACCTTGCCTTTCTTGTTTACATCAATATGATTGTTTTGAGTCTTCTGAGGCCTGCTACCCATTCCTCTTGACACCTCATGGTGTGCTTCTTCTACGTGGTTTTCGTTGTTTCCCAGCTAGATGACTGCTTATTTATCTTCAAACCTTTAAGACCCCAAACACTATATCTTTTTATAGGTGGGCACCATCAGCTTTCCTTACCACATTAACTTATGCATCTATTTTATCTTCAGTGATCATGTTGGGAAAGCGAGCATCACAGCATAGCAGGTTATTCGAACAATGTTCTTGCATTGGAGGAGAACTTGAGTTCAACGTCCATCTGCTACTTTAATACTAACTTATAAATATGTGTACATAAATCTATTTTTCTATCATAATATGTAAATATATTTACATATGTACATGCCTGTGCTTAGACCTCTATAAATATCCTTTGTCTTCTAGTTCTTTCCTCTTTTCTCTTTTACTTTCCTCTTACTTCACCATCATATTTGACCTTCATTTGGATTTCTGTAATTTCTCTCAGCTACTGTGCACTTGATTAAACCCCATCAGGCACTCCATACCCTCCTCTCTATTGATTTTAAATCACTCTTTGTTCCTTTGTCCCTGGAATTGTTAGTTCCCCCTTCCTTTTCCCCACCAACCCCTCTCCCATGTCCTCCTGTAACTTTCAGTCCCATTATTTTTTCCTCAGGTTGTTGGATTGTTTAGCCCACCTATCTTATACAGAGAAAGAGACATGAAAAAGAAAAAAAACCTGATAAATAGTGCCAGGTCTGTCTGTTAACCTTTATGGATGTTTTTTGATCAAGGCTGGTGAGGTGCCAAGCCCTGCTCCCGAAGTCTATTTTTGGGATTCCTCGGGGACTTCATTGCTTTGCTCCCTTTGCTGTTCCGCTGCACTTCCTTTATGTTTTGCCCCAGTGTGAGGGGGGTCAAACTACATACAATCTCCGCGCTGAGTTGTCCCCCATAGGCTAGAGGTCAGTGAGGGAATGCTCTGAGCAGGAACATGATCCTCTGGGATTCATGAGCCAGGTTGTCGTCCACCCACTCTTTTTCCCTCTTGGTTTGCTCCCATGTGCTCTGAGTAGACCCACCCCTCTCCCCGAGCTGCATCTTCAGTGTTCTTCTCTGTAGTGCATTCTGGGAGGGGCACATTAAAAATTACATCGACAGGATATTGAATGATGCAGAATGCATCAAGAAAGATGGAAGGAATACAAAGATGGAAGGAATACAAAGGGACACAATTGTACCAAAAAGAAGGACTATGCTCAAACCTTTCAGGAGGTACCATGTTATCAAGTATTAATGGAACTGAAGGAAACCCAAGCTGCACAGGGGTATGAGCTAAGAACCAAGGTTCCAGTGATCAAAAATATACCAATTGAGATGTTTCAGCAAATACAAGTGGCTACAGTGTTGGCAGTGCTCACAGATATCACCCAAGAAATTGAGAAGACATGTAACTGGCCAATTGACTGTAAGAGAGAAGCATTTATGCTGATTCCAACTCATGGTGGAAGTTATTAAACAACATCAGTAATATCATATGGAAGTAAAATTTTGCTGGAGATAATATAAAACTAGTGGCAGCTGATAATTAGCAAGGCTGCAGAAATTCCAGTTGGATTCAGAAGATCACATGTAATATGGACTATCGCTACCGATATCAAGTGGATCTTGGTTAGGAGCAAAGAATATTAAAAAGATGTTTGGATGGTCATATTTTATTGATGATGTAAATGTATTCAACTGAGTGAATTATAACAAATTGGACAATATTTCAAAGAATGACTGTTCTAGAATATGTAATTGTGCTCATGTGTTTCATATTTATAGAACAAGAAGCAGTCATTTGAATAAAACAAGGGAGTTCTAAAAGATGTGTGCCAGAATTGTATCCTTTCCCTATACTTTCTCAATCTGAGTACTGAGAAAATAATCTGAGAATCTGAACATATGAGGAATAACGCAGCATCAGAATTGGAGAAAGACTTACAACCATATCTTAGAAACAGATGACACTATCTTGCTGATGGAAGTGAAGAAAATTTGAAGCATTTATTGATGAAGACCAAACGGTATAGCTTTCAGTATGAGTAATGCTTCAACACAGAGAAAAAAAAATCCCTCACAACAAGCCCAGTAAGAAACATCATGACAAATGGAGAAAGGATCGAAGCGGTCAGGATTTCATTTATTTGGTTCCATAATTCACACCTATGGAACCAAGAAATAAATTCACACCTATCAACCAAGAAATAAAACTGCATAAGATGTGGAAGTGTCAAAAAAACTTTAATGTGTTAATATGTGATGATGTTAGTTTGAGCAATAAGATGCATTAGACTCAAGCTATGGTATTTCCACTCACCTCATATGCATCTAGAACCAGTCAATGAAAAGGGAAGACCCCCAAATAATGTGTGCATGTGAATTATGGTGTTGGTGAAGACTATTGACTGCAACAGAGAATGTCAGAGGAGTGAAAAAATCTGTCTTGGGAAAAGTAATGCCAGAATGTTCCTAAGAAGTGAGGATGGCAAAACTTTGAACATATTATTAGAGGGACCAGGCCCCTGGAAACATGGAAAAGGACAACATGCTTACTAAAACAGACAGCAGGAACCAGACCCTCAATTAGCTGTATTGATAGATGCAGTGTCTGCAACAGTGTCTGCAACACTGTAATAATAATAATAATTGTGAGGGTAGCATAGGAGTGGCAGTATTCTCATTTGTTGTACAATATGAAAAGGCACCTCATGATGATAACTAACTTGGATAGTTTCAAGTACCAAAATGCAGTTGATAAAAAATAAGTTTAGTGAATAAATATGATATAAATTATCAGTGAACTGTATTGAAATAAATCAACAACAAAAAGATTTTCTCAACCCAAGTGAATTTCCCACAATGTGTGTCTCATGAGATAAGTAGTTGGCAAAGTTATACAGCCAAAAGCATCACATTTAAATCCACTAGAAAACCAGATGACAGTCATTCATTCTATCCAGATTATACTTCCTGGGCCACTACAGTAGTTAATGAACTGTTTAATGAGTCAATCCTGGGATATTAAGTGATAACCAGAATGAAATGCCTTTTTCCTCAATATTTCATGCATCTGTCTATTTAAAAGTATGGCTGTATGATCACTACCAAGCAGGGGAGACTCACCTCCAGGATCCTTCTTGCCCTGTGACATCATATGGGAAAGGCATGAGACTCTTGGATGCCAATTTACCTCTTCAAGAGCAAAGTGATGAGAAATTGAACCTCTCATTCCCAGTCTCCCAGGAACATGCTGCCATGGCTGAAATAGCTTGTTTAACAAGATCTGGATTTTTCCTCTCAATCATAGTTCTTCTAAAGCTATCAGTTATTGAAGAGCTGATTTTCAAAGCACACACTAGAACAGCTTTTCTGTACAGCTGCAATGCTATTTAAGTCTTCCCTGAATATTGCGACAAACCCAAGAAAATTCTAAGCTGAAATAATTGCTCTTAGAGAGGACATAATAAAATGAGACCTGATGGGGAAAAAACCAGGAAGTTAAACTCAGTTGCTAATTTTAATACCAAAAATTATAAATTCAGGCACATGGCATCTCCTACCTCTCAGAATTGGAAGAACACCTGAAATCACTATTTGGATGCTCAACCCAGAAGGCTCTTTTGTGGGACTCTTAAATAGACTTTTGCAGCCTGTCTCACATTAGTCCTTAATAGGCTTCCAAATTTTAGCAAAAAACAAATTGTGCTGTGATAAGGATGGCTTTGGACAAAGACCAAGGTAAATCAGTCTTCTCCTGGGGAGAAACGGAGTATAGGCATACCTTGGTGATATTGAGGGCTCAGCACCAGGCTACTGCAATCAAATAAAGCTTGTAAGAGAGCAATTCACATGAATTTTTTCTTTTGGTTTTAAAATAGACAAACCCCATTCAAACTGACTACCATAGAATTTATATTAGCAGAGAAAAAGTAGAACCGCCTCTGGGTTTTCTAAGCTCTAAATCTGTTTGGGAGCAGAAAGCTTCCTCTTCTGCTTACCTTGTGGGTAACAGTCCAACTGGGAACGCACTGCACCTCCAGGGCTCCCCAGTGCATATAAATGAGAAGAAACATGAGGTTGTCTGCTCTTACAACTATTCACCGCCTCAGAATCCCTAGAGGGAAGTTCTACTTCATCTTTCCTTTAGGGTTGCTGTGAGTTTAAATCAGCACCACGGCAGATGGTTGTGTCATCTATCACACTACATGAGTACACTGTAGTCTAGTAGGAACCCCGATGGTGCTGTGAGCAGTTCAAACCCACCAGCAGCTCTGGAAGGAGGAAGAGGCTGTCTGCTTCTGCAAAAATGGAGTCTCAGAAACCCTGGGGAGCAGTTCTACTTTATCCTTTAGCGTGGCTATGAGTTGGGGCCAGTTTAATGACAGTTGGTTGGGTAGTCTATTGCAGAATACTACCGGACTCTTAACTTCAAAGTGGGTAGTTCCAGCCCATCAGCTCCTCTGGGAGAAAGATGAAGCTATCTGTTCCTACATTGATTTAGACTCAGAAACCCTCAGAACCAATTCTACTCGGTCATCCAGGTTCTAGCTGATTCAAATTCAGCTTGATGTCAGTGGGTGGGTACTCTACTGTGTGCAACTGCATGATACAAAAGTTTGAAATAATATGAGAATTATTGAAAGGTGATGCAGAGACACAAGTCAAGTACATACAATTGAAAAAACGATGCCAAGAGACTTGCTTGTCACAGAGTTGCCACAAACCCTCAATTTGTAAAAAAACAAACAAAACTGGCAACATCTGTGAAGCTCAATACAGTGTACAAGGAAACAAGGTATGCCTGTTTTGAGACCAAATTTCTGCTCAAGAGTACGCCTCAAATCCTGATGTCCAGCAGTATTTTTTTGGAGGGGAAACCCCTCCCTATTGCATATCCCTGGCAACACTGATGTGATGCTTTAGTCTCATGTAACCAGCGATATTTTCTTCCGGTTGTGATCAAGCAATCCCAATGCAACCCTTTGGACTGCCTCTGCAGCATTTTATATGCTGATATTCCTTTGAATCTTACCAGAGCAGAAACTTTTATACTTGAACCAGCTGTTTTATAGCCTGAATTTCTCCAAATTAAGTTATCCAATTTCAGTCAAATGACCTCCCAAATGAAATTATTTCAAAGGAAACTCACTATTAGAAATATAATGGAACCTTTCACTTGGAAGTTGTTGATGAAAACACATTGACCATACGTCTCTGATACCACTGACTGAAGTCAAATCATGATGCGCATGGTTCTGTGCCCTCTTGAATATTGTGCCATATTGCTATTCATTTCTGTGAACTCATAGCATCCATGCAAGAAACTCTGGGGGCCTGGATTTGAATAAATGCTTTTAAAATTATTGATTCACATCAGTACTGGAAGGTCAACACAACTCTCAAACCCCAAACCAAACTCACTGCCATTGAGTCAAGGTTGACTTAGAGCCACCCTAGTGGATGGAGCTGGGCTTTGCCTGTGAGTTTCCAAGACTGTCATTCGTATGGGAGTAAAAAACCCTGTCTTTTTCTGGAGGAGCTATGGGTGGTTTTCAACTGCTCACCTTGCAGTTAGCAGCCCAATACTTAACCCTGGATAGGACAAGCTCACTGTGATTGCATTGAACCTGACTCATAGTGGCCCTATCAATGATTTGCAAGACAGAATACCTTCATAGGGCTACATAGTCTCATCTTCCTCCCTCTAAACAACAGGGCATCTTGAACTGCTGACCTCAAGGTTAGCAATCCAACACTTAGGTGACAGCAAACCCCATGAGCGCTCCTTTAGCTATGACAGGGCAATGATAAAACATAAGGCAAAGGGGCTGATCTACACAGCATTTGACTATGTGCTGAGTGAGTGTATATGCTGAGATTCTGATGTCAGTGGAAGACTTATAAAGCATCTGGGCACGGAAGATTTCATGCAGATCTATTGAGTCCTTTTTTTGACCAGGAACCCTGGATAAAAACCTCCACAGGACCAAAGAAACAATCATTTAAAAATTGCGATGGAATCCATATTCTAAAGCGTTGTAGACTTAATAAAGGAAAATGCACTGCTATTTCGAGTTCTAGACCTGCTGCTCAAGCCTGCTGGTCCCTCGGTTTTAAAATACTTCCCCAGCATACTAAAATGAGAACTCTTTTTCTCATGTTGTTCTTGCCTTTGTTTCTGTAGGAAACAGTGACTTCCAGGCATCCAAGATGACACAACATAGATTGCCAAATTGCATGCCACCCTGCCGTTGCCAAGGAGATAATGTATGTCATTCCTACAAATAACATGTTGCTCATGCCTTCATTTCCTTTATCTCGTTTTTAAGATATTCTTTGCTGGCACTGAATTCAGATAATACTTACCGTAAATGTGAGAGAAATGGTCTTTTTAAAAAATGGGGGGGGGGTGTTTGTTTACCCCTTTCCCCCAAGGCATCTGATTGCATCACACACACTGGGAAAGGTCTGAGCACATTTTCTGCTGATTCGGGTACTAGTGATTCAGCAGCTTTCACTGGAAAAAAAAATCATCCTGAATTCTCTCTGCCTGTGTTCTAAGTAAAGGTCCAATTAAATCCACACCTGGCCCTAATACCAGTTTAAAAGGGCCTACCACACAAGCAGCTGCCTTCAGTTATATTGACATGGGAAGAAAGGTGGGGGAGAGCAGGCCGGCGAAGGAAGGAAAGGAGGGTGGGTAGGAAGAGAGAAAGTTAGCAAGGACACAGGGCGGCAGAGAAGGGGAAGGAAGGTGGTTGTTGCTGCCGTTGCCATGGAGTGGATTCTGACTCACGGTACCCGATTAGTACAGGGCTGAGCTACTCTAGGGGCTTGAAGGCTACGCCTTTTCGGAAGCAGCTTGTCTAGCCTGTCATCCTTGGGCCCTCTAATCACCAAACTCTAGCTAGCAGTTAAGGGTTAACCATTTGTGGGAATGGAAGAAGGGATGAAGAGGCGAAGCAGAAAATAGGCAAGTATGGAGGGAAGAGAAAATTCAGAGTAGGGAAACCTCATCCATACTGAGCACCTGCAGTATCCCACATAAGCTCCCTAAAAATGAGCACCCTGAACACCAGAAAATTTACCTATCTTGGTTGTCATCCTCCCCTAAGAAGGAGGCAACACTTTGGTTCATTTGACTTGACAGTCCGGTTCTTTTCTATCTCCAACCAAACCAAATCATTACCTCTGAGCCAATTCTGATTCCCAGTCACATATAGGGCAGATTAGAGCTGACCCCGTGTGGGTATTTGAGCTTGAAAAATTTTTATGGGAGCAGAAAGTCATCTCTTTCTCTGACCAACTGGTGGGTAGGTTTGAACTGCTAACCTTTTAGTTAGTAGCCCAACCTGCAACCCATTATACCAGCAGGACTGCTTTCCAGATAGCTATTGATGCATGATCAGTGACTCCAAAATGTAGTGGTGCCCCAAAATTCAGCAGTTATTTTAACAGTATCTTTCATGAGTTTGAAGCTTGTCTTAGTTCAGCTCCAGGTATTTCATGTGGTTGTAGTTGGAAAGTGACTAGGACTGGAGTGACCTTAAAGAATTTCTCACTGCTATGTCTGGCTGTTAGAGGGACCCGTGTGTGACTTTTCTTGTGCCTGGGTTTCCTGGTATCAAAATGCAAAAGCTGGATCACTTTTTGTGAAGTCAAAAGTTAGTAGCAACACTTTCACCACGGTCACAGGCCCACCTAGCTAAAACTAAGGCGGCAAGAATATACCTCTCTTCTCCATGGCATGAGTGTTAGTGCCTCCATGTAAGAAGAGCTCGTGGGATTGGGGGTGGGTCGGGAGTAGGGTGGGGGTGGGGCTCTTGTTCAAGCCATTTTGAAAAATATGATGTTCCATAATCTGGTGTCAACTTGAGACTTACTAGTGAAGGGGTGGCATTTAGCTTTTCAATCAGGTTGCAGCTTGCTGACCTCCTTTGGAGCCACGAAGGAGATAAATGACTCTGAAGGCAGGACACAGGCTCACTCCCTGGGTGACATTGCAGCTGACAAGACACATGGAGCTCTGCTAGTGCCCTGAGCCGGAGGTGCCACATGGAGACCCCTGCTACTGCTGATGTGCTTACAACTGCCTCAGTCCACAAGACTTCCCACCCACTGGCCTGTGATCTTCCTGTATTCAGCATCATTGTATGTTTCGTGAGTCTGAAGACTTTATAGATTGGTATTGAACAGATGGGCTAATATTAGAGTTTTGGACTTGATCTGGACAGGGCTGGGATGTTTTCTTAATGTACAATTACTCGTTATATAAAGTTCTTTCTTATTCACATCTGAGTCCCCCTGGATTTGCTTCTCTAGTCTACCCAGAAAAACACACGCACTTCGCAAAATGATTTCATATTACCCCCAAAGGTCCGAGGCCAAGACTTCTCAGGCACTTTTCTAGTTGGTAGAGTCATTCAGGGGACAACAGCTCCGCGATCAGTGAAAAAAGAAAAGTGGAGCAACCTTTAAAGCCAGCAGGATAAATTCTAGAATAGCTGAACTTGAAGACGGAACTTTGGGAAGGATTTCTGATGTGTGTGTGAGCATGGCTGCGCTTAAGAGAACCGAACCATACATTGTCAATTTCCTAAATATTGAGATAAACCATGAAAGCTAACTTAGTGGTAAACTTATAACTATGGCATAAAAACCAAAGAAAACAAACACACTGCTATCCAGTCGGTGCCAACTCATCGCCCTGTCGATGGAGATTCTGAGGCTGTAAATCTTAGGGAAACAGACAGCCTTGTGTTTCTCCCTTGGCATGGTAGGTGGGCTTCAACTCCTGATTAATGCTTGCTTGCCCATCAGTGGGATGAGGGCTTCCCTTAACATGGCAAAATTACATGAAATATAGCCAGCTAGCCAGTGGCAGACAATTCTGAGTTCTAGCAACCCCACAGGGGTCAGAGTAGGACTGTGTTCCAAAGGGAGCTCCCTGACCGATTTCGCAGAAGAAATAGATTGCCAGGCCTTTCGTTCATCTCAGTAGACCTCATCTGTCAAATTTAAAATAAAACTACCTTCCTTTAATTTACCCTGTTTTACTTTGTCTATATAAGTGAGAGTGCCATATCCGGAGTGGGTAATGGCCTTTTAAATCACCACCACCACCACCTAACATCTTATGCCTCACTAAAAAGGAGCAGTTCCAGCCATCACATTATGGGTAACTTAACTCACTGTTTGACCTGGATGACCCATGAATGATGATATAAATATCCAAAGGCCCTGTGCAGAAAAATAGTTCCCTACCCCTGCCTTAGATAAATCATAGTCAGACTTGTACTGGGATGTGTATGAAAATGGTAGCAGCAAATAAGTCACTATTATAGGGGGCTTGAGGAGCCTCTGTAGCACAGATTTAAATCACTTAGATGCTAACTAAAGGTAGGCGGTTCAAACCCAACAGCTGCTCCCTAGGAAAACGATGTGGCAGATTGCTCACCCAAAGAGTTTGCCTGTAAGGTTCTCCTCCATTCAGTAGGGTCACTATTTCGCACAACTCCCTTGAACCTGTGTTCTTATAATACTAATAATCAATCATCCTATCATCAGTGCATGAAATTTCTGAATAATGTCTTTATCTTCTCAGAATTCTTTAAAGGTATTCTAATAAAGGACTAAGCTGGACTTGGACCCCAAACCCCCAACCAGTTAATCTGAAACAAGTATCAGCCCTCCATGATAAGGTCTAATCCTTAAAATAATCACACTTATTTATCTTTTGGACACTACCATACTATTGGAGACTCAAAAATCGATCAGACAGAAAATAGCATATTATTACAGGAAGAAGTAACACTATGGAGTAAACACAATAATCAAATTACTCTGAATGCTCAAACTCTGGAAGAACATTATGTTGTGCTTGACCTGCTCCTTGAAAAGGAAGCATCGAGTTATGTCTCAAAACCCACATTGCTGAGCATATATGACAGTCCTTCCTCTATCTTGATGATACATTGGCCTGGAATAAATATATATTATGTTGATATTTAGTGAATCTAAGATTAGGTGGCAATGCTTAATGACACATGAGTGCTGGTGGAACAGTGGGTTAAGGGATAGGCTAGTAACCACCCGATTGCGGTTGTGATCCAGCCCAGAATCAGCCAGGGGGGTAGCATTCTGTTGGTGTTAGGCTGTTCATTGCAAGGGAGGCCCTTTCGACTTCTTAGCCACACCAAGGGAGGAAAATGAGGCAACTGGCTTTTGTAAAGATTTACTGTCTCAAAAGTCCAAAAGAGCAGTTCTGCTAAGGCCTCTAGAGTTATGATGAGTGAAAATCGACGAGATGGCAGTGGGCTGGTTCTTGTGTGTATGTGTGTTTTCTTGTTTCATTCAGGGCTAAGGATAATACATTGCATTGGGTAAATCTGCACAAAACTAACAAACCAACCAAACAAACAAATTGACTCACATTGATCAAAAAGGATTGAGCATAACTGCTACCATAAGTTTCTGAGACTGTAAGTCTTTAGAGAGTGGACTATCCCATCTTTCTCCTGAGGAGCAGCTCATGGTTTCAAACTGCTGACCATACTGTTAGCAGTCCAATGTGTAACCACTGTACCACTTGCTTTTAAAGGTTTGAAAAGCAAGCATGCTACTTTGAGAATTAAGGTGCACTTGACCCATGCTGTGGAAGTCATGTGCTTATGTTAATTTCCTGGTTGAAATGTAGGGGTGGAGTCTAGCCTGGTAATCTGGAGATAGCCATTGAGTAGCCAATGAGGCCTCTGTGTGGGCATGGCTTTCTCATAAGACTTCTGGGAAATCTCGTGATATTTTCCTTGTGAACATGAGAAGCTAACTTCCCCAGTTGTTGGGAGTTAGCTTCAGAGATGATGAATCATGGACAAGACAAGATGGCATGATCTGAGAAGCTGAAGGAGCCAGAGGAGAGACGACACAGCTTTGCCCAGATGGAGCCAGACCTCTGAAGCTGGAGAGGCCATGTGGGGACCCCTGCCAGTGATGAGGTGCTTCAGCCACCATTGGATGCTGTTGATGGACCCTGAGCCCTGGAAGCGAGGAGCCATGGGAAAACCCCTGCCAGCACTGGGATTCTGTACCCACTGACCTGTGACTTCGTGAGTAGGAAGGAGACATTATAGACTGGTATCAGGCATATGGACTAATATTGGACTTATGACTTTGAACTGGACTGGGTTAGGATACTTTCTCAGTGTTCCATTCCTTTTGTATATAAACCATTCTCTTATATCCATATGTGAGTTTATGTATTTGTTTCTCTAGTCTACCGGACTAACACACATGCCATGATATTTTTCATGATAATCACTAGACACTAATTAAGGAAGACTGAAGAAAAGTGGAAGCATTTGAATTACGGTATTGGTGTAAAATATTGAAAGTACCATGACTTTCCAAGGAACCAGCAGATCAGGCTTTGAAAAGGTAGAAACAGGATGGTCCCCATGATCATTTATGTAAGACTCTGCCTCATATAATTGGACGTGTTATCAGGAGAGATCCATCCCTGGAAAAGAACATCATCTTGGGTAAAGCAAAAAGGCTGTGTCAAAAGAGGAGACCCTCAACAAGATTGATTGACGCATTGGCTGAATAATTGCCCAAACATCAGAGACGTGCTGAGGCTGGTGCAGGAGCAGACAGTGTTTTGTTCTATTTCACTCAAGGTTACTGTGAGCCAGAACTCACTTGCCAGTAACAACAACAAAGAGCCCTGGTGGCGCAAGAGTTAAGCACTTGACCCCTAACTAAAAGGTCAGCAATAAAATCCCCTATCACCTCTGCAGGAGAACAGACCTGGTAAGCTTTTATTGTAAATATTGTACCCAAGAACCTTTATGACACCATTGAACTTTGTCATAGAGGATCACTGTGAATGAGAGGTAACTCACCAGCCCATTATAACAACCCCCAAATAAAACCAGACTTACTGCCAGTGAGTCGGTTATAACTCCTAATGACTTGATAATTCAAACCAACACTGCCTCTTTAGGTTTTTGTGATTGTTCTTCTTTATAAGCACAGAAGGTCCTCATCTTTCTCTCAAAGAAAGCTCTCGGTGGTTAGCACATCACCAGGAACCATGCCACCAGGGCTCCTTTTACAACAACATGCACTGTCGGTGGAGGTCAATCCAGCAGATGATCATTACGCCAAGCACCAGGCATGTCCCACCCAGAACATGTACCTCTCTCTTCCTAATACAAAAAGAGCTCTGCTGACCCAAGGTGCACTAGCCTGCTAAGCACAACATTAGCTATTGAAATCCATTAACAACATCAAGGAAGAAAGATGAAGCTGCTGCTCCTGTCAAGATTCAGTCATGAAGACACTGTATCGTGTTGTTGAAGTGGAATCAGTTTGATGGCAGCGAGTTTGTTTTTCTTGTCAATAAAAAGTCCATTTACTTTTCTGTGCACAACCATGCTCAGTCCAACATACATGTACAAAATGAGACCTGAGTCCATTTCACAAAAAAGAAAGCACTCAGGCAGTATGCTAGGAGGCTTCAAATGTTTGTGGGGAAAAATGCCCTTATCTTTTCATTCTATTTTTTCCATGAATTTTTTGAAGTCTCCTTTTATGAGATAGAAGTGACATGGAAAAAATAGACAGCTTGCTCAGTGTTTTTCTTCTCACTTCCACAATTCTAATTTTACTTTCATATTTCAACATCCAAATTTATATATTTCCATCTTTGTTTCCTCCTTAAATATTAAGGCAGTCAGATAACATCCATAGCAGTAAAGCAGTAGCATCTATCTTATTTTACTTTATATCATGACTAATTACACTTCCCTGAAGAAATGGCAAGGGAGTGATATCTGAGCTCCTGGGGATGTCTACCAAGAAGTTGGGGTCAGACATGACTCCATCTTCCATCCCTTTTTACTCTCTCTGACACCAATCATTCTTTTCACAGCACTGGGTTTGATCATGTGATGCAATGGGCATAGATAACTCACATGTGATACTCAGAATTATAGAGCTTATTAGGAAGTTAATAGGCTACAATCCAGGTGAGAAACACCAAGAAAATAATGCCATCATCAAGACAGCTTCTTCTGTGCCCACAGGCAGGCCCATCTCTGGCTCTAAGTCACAAGGCTTGGCGTCAGCCTTGCTCAGCCAATGCCACAAGGCTCTTTTACAGGTGCCAAAAAATGCACAAAGAGCATGCCACTCTACTATAAGCCTCAACTTGGAGGTGCTCAGATCCAGCTTTGTAAGTCTGCAAATCGGATCCTCAAATAAATGTCCAGAGTCACCCCACCCTACATAGAAGCCTCTTGCCCCAAAGTGCCTAATTTTCTTGCTTTGTGGGCTGTGGAATCAACTGTTCTGTGCATTTCCCTGACTCCTGATCCTTCAGTAATGCTACTCATGCTAAAGATTTCCCCTGGATCGAAGAATTTCTATACCCAATGATATTGGGTCTAAAGGATGTGATCCATGCCTGGCTACTTGTTCCGGCTTGTAGAAAGATTCTCCTTTTTCTGATTCTAAAGTAGCTGCTGCTATAACCAGCAGAATGGTAATCTCACCACTTTTCACATTGTTTGTCATACTATGATGGCTTATGTGTTGCTGTGATGTGTGTTAGTTTCAGAGACGATTAATCACGGACAAGACAAGCTGGCAGCATTCAAGAAGCTGGAGGAGCCAGCGGAGAGAGCACACAGCTTTGCCCTGATGGAGCCAGACCTCTGAAGCTGGGGCGGCCAGATGGAGACCTCTGCCAGCGATGAGCTGCTTCTGCTATTGATGGACCCTGAGCCCTGGAAGCGAGGAACCATGTGGAGACCCCTGCCGGGATTCTGCACCCAGTGACCTGACTTCCTGAGTCAGAAGCAGACTTTATAGACTGATTTTGGGCATATGGGTTAATATTGGACTTATGACTTTGTGCTGGACTGGATTGGGATGCCTTCTTAGTATAACATTCCTTTTTTATATAAACCCTTTGCTTACATCTACATGTGTGTCTATGAAATTTGTTCTTCTACCCTACCTGGACTGACACAATAAAGATCAACATTCTAGGCATTAATGAACTGAAATAAACTGCTATTGGCCATTTTGAATAAAAAATCATATTGCCTACTATGTCAGGAAAGATGGATTCAATAGGAATGGTGTGGTCATTCATCCCCATGAAAGGATATTTCAAGCTGTATCTTGAAGAATACCTATTTACTGATAAGAAAATATAGTCAAAGCAATATTAATTAAATTTGTGTGATATTGCACAAATCACTAAAGCTAGTAATGAAGAAACTGAAGAATTCTATCAATGAGGTCAGTCGGAAATTGATCAAACATGCAATCAAGATGCAATGATAATTTTTGATGATGACAAGCAAAAGTTGGAAACAAAAATCAAAGTACAGTAGTTGGAAAATGTAGTCATGTTGATAGAAATGAAGCTGGAGAATGCATAATACAGTTTCGCAAGACTTGTTCATTGCAAATAACTTTTGCATGTGGACCTCTCCAGATGGAATACACAGAAATAAAATTAACTATATCTGTGGGAAGAGAAGATAGAGAAGGTTAATATCAGCAGCTAAATCCAGGCCAAGGTCCAACTGTGGAAAAGATTACTAATTGCTCATTTATAATTTCAGGTCGAAATGAAAGAAAAATAAAATAATTCACCAAGAGCCAAAATACAACATTGAATATATCACACTTGACCTTCAAGAAGATGTCAAGATTAGATTGGATGTATCGAACACTAATGAAAAAAGACCCAATGGGCTGTGGAATGAAATCAGTAACATCAAACATGGAGAAAACAAAAGATCACTGAAAGCCAGGAAATATGTATGGCTCCCATCCCAGGGGGATGGATACCAGAAAAGTGGGTGAAATGAGACAATTGTTGATACAAGACACGAAAAAAAGAGTAATTTATAAATTATCAAGGGAACATGGGGCAGGAGCTGTGAGATGAGAAGCTGATGCCAAAGGCTCAAGTAGAAAGAAAATGTTTTGAAAAAGATGATGACAACTTATGTACAGATGTGCTTGAACAATGGATATATGTATGGATTATGATAAAAGTTAAAAAAAAAACAATACAATTGAAAAAAAAAGACAGAAAAGAAAGAGGATAGTAAAGTGGATGTCAGAAGGTACTCATAAACTTGCTTTTAATCGTAGAGTATCTAAGGAAAATGGAAGAACCGATGAAGTAAAAGAACTGAACAAAAAAAAATGCAATGGACAACTTAGAGAACAAAGTTAAATATTATAATGAAGTGAACCAAGATTTAAGGTCAGAAAACCAAAAAGGAAGAATACACTCACCATATCTTAAGCTAAAGAACTATCTTATTCAAACCTGAAATTTAAAGATCAAAAGTTTCTATGGAAAAAATGTTGAAAGATGCAGAAAGCAGCTAAAGATGTAAACAATGCATAGATTCCCTTTACCTATAAAGACAAAAATACTGACACTCCACCATTTCAAAAAGTAGAATATGAGCAAGAATCAGTGTTATTGAGGGAAGAATTTCAAGATGCACTGAAATCATTAGCCAAAAACAAGGCTCCAGGAATTGATGGAATAAGAATTGAAATGTTTCAACAAACAGATGAAGCACTAGAAGCACTTACTCCTCTATATCAGGAAACTCAGGAGACAGTTTCTTGGAAAACTGAGTGAATGACATCCATGTTTGTATTCATTCCAAAGCAGGTGACCTGACATAATGCTCTAATTATAAAATAGTACCATTAGTATCACATGAAGATAAATCTTTCTGCAGATGAGCCAACAATGGTTGCAGTAGTACATAATCAGGCAGCTGCCAGGGGCTCAGGACAGACTCAGGAGAGGATGTGGAATAAGACATATCACTGCTGATATTAGATGGATCTTTGATAAAAGTAGAGAATACCAGAGAGATATTTGCTTGTATTTTATTTTCTATGACAAGGCATTGCACTTTGTGGATCATAACAAACTATGGATAACTTTGAGAAAAATGAGGCGTCCAGAATGTTTCATTGTACTCTTGTATCTTGTACCTGTACAAGATATTATGTATGGAATTTGTACATGAATTATACATGAATCAAGAGGCAGTTGTACAAACAGGACAAGAGAATACTGCATGGGTAGAAATCAGGAAAGGTGTGTGACAATGTTGTATCATCTCACCATACTTGTTTAATCTGTATTCTGAGCAAATCATTTGAAAAATTGAATTTTTGAAGATGATCATGGCATCAGGATTAGAGGAAGGAACTTGAACATTGGCTAATGAAGATCAAGAGTGTAGCTTTCATTTTGGATGGCAACTAGTGTCAAGAAAACTCAAACCCTCACAACTGAACCAATAGATAACATTATGACAAGTAGAGAAAAATATTGAAGTTGCTAAGGATTTAATCTTATTTAGATGAATCCACAATCAATGCCATGGAGTTATTCAAGAGCTGAAACAATGCATTGCATTAGGTAAATCTGTTGCACAAGACCTTTTTAAAGTGTTGAAACTCAAGGATGTTATTTATTTATTTATTTTGGGCATCACAGCTCTCCGGTGGTGGGAGTAGGAGGCCCAGCCCCACTGCTGGAATTGAACCTCCGTCCCAGTGGGCTGCAGTCCCGCACACAACCACTACGCCACCGGGGCTCAGCTCTCCAGGATGTTATTTTGAGCACTACGATGTTCCTGAGCAAATCCATGGTATTTCCAATCTCTTCCTATGAGTGTGAAAGTTGGACATTGAATAAGGAAGACCAAAGAGACATGACTGCATTTTAATAATGATGTCAGTGAAGAATATTGAATGCACTGTGGACTGCCCAAAGCAAACAAATCTGTCTGGAAGGAAGTATAGCTATAATACTCTTTAGTAACAAGGATGGAGAGACTTTGGACATGTACTCAGAAGAGGTCAGTGCTGGAAAAGGGCACCCTCCTCAGTAGAGAGGCAGTCAGAAGAGGAAGAATCTGTACAAGAGGAATTGATACAATGATTGCAACAATGGGCTCAAACATAAGAACGTTTGTGAGGATAGTACTGGAATGGGGGGGGGGGTGTGTTTCATTTTATTTTACATGGGGTTGCTATGAGTCAGAATGCATTTGAAGTCTCCAAGCCAGAAAATGGCAACCAAGATGAACTCTGTTAACAGTTCCTCACAGCTGAATCCATTCACTATCTCCCTCACCGTCTTACCTGGACTGATCAGGAAAGCCACGAATACTTGGTAGGAATCAAAAGGGCTATGGCTAGAAGAATCGTATTAAATAATTTCCCACACAGCACTTTCACAGACTATGCAGCACAATGAGCACAAACGATTCTATACACTTCTGTGTTTTTTTTTTTCAATTTACTATCTTGGAACTCAGAAACTTCCTAAGGTTATGATTTCTAATAACCTGGATAGCTAATCCAAGTTTGTGGCAACTAAATTACTCCTCAGTAATGAGGAAGGTAATTGTAACCAATAATCATCTAAAAAAGTCCCAGGAGAATTTGAAATCCCCTTCTGATTATAATTTTAACCTTCAACCCTATTACAGCATGGCCATTATAGTCATATATATATGTATATATACACACACACACATGTACATATGCACAATGCTACTTGGAAATGTTTAATTTAAACACTTTAGCAAATTCCCAGCATTAGGAGAAGATTACTTTAGACATTTGGTCCGCCATTAGTGTGACTTTTTATTGTTCATGTCCAAACAAATGCTAAACTGGCGAGGCCACGTGGAGAGCAGGTACAAATAAGGGTCACGGCAGGCAAGCAAGGACACAGTCAACTTAACCATTATGCACTATGAGAGGAGAACATGAGTATTTCCAATTTGCTAGGAATCTGAAGATCGTAGAAAAAATATTCATGTTTTAGCAAAAAAGGTTTTAAAAATATTGCATATTTCATCTCAAAGATGCAGTCATATAGATCTGTTAAAAATCTAAGTAGTCATGGATTTGATAAAATTCATATTGGCACTCCTACTAAGAGCATTGCCCATTGCAGTACAAAAAGGAATGATTTATTGAAAGATGATGGATGCAATCCATAAGGAAACACTGTGGGAAAGCACATAGAAGAGCAAAAGAAATTAAATATTGAAAGTTGCTGAAGGAGGGAGTCATTTTTTAATTAACCCAAAACAAACATGATTCACCATATAAAACTTTCACTCTATTTTTATGAATTGCTAGGGAATACGAAAATAACCTGGTCAGCAGATCAAGTCCCCATCGACCACAATCTATTTCAGTCCTGAAATATATTCTTGGCCTGTAGATAATAGGTAACCTCCTTGGTGCCATTTTTAGATTAGCCCGTTGGCAAACATTAAGCAGAAGGCATGTTAACATTTTTCAGGATCAGCTAAGGCTTGGGCAAAGTAGGCTTCTCGCTTGCAGAAGCAGCGAGAGTGAGACACACACACACAGAGTGTCTGCTGAAGCTCTGCGTTCTTTGCCAGCCTTGACTGTTTCAAGTGAAGAAAGAAAATACAGTAAAGCAACTAACAAAACAACCCTATGGAGAGCCTAAAGATGCCCACAGAGAATGAACCCCAGGCATTTACAACATCGTTCGGAGATTTTAACATGGTCAGCGAAAATCTAAATTATCCTTTTGAGGACAGATAAAATAACTAATTAAAATATGGCAATCATTGTAATCATGAGGATAATCGCTTGCTAATGAACCATTTTCTATCAAAAAGAGGCAGCTGATAAAGGCAAAATAATCAGATGTAGGCCTCACCTTCAGAAAGAGCACCGGCAACTTTTCGAAAGTTGAAAATTGACCTATGAAAGTCGACTGATGCTTTGCACGCATCTCCCCTGCACAGCGTTTCAGAGGTCTGCTCTGTGGAAACAGCTGATGGAGATTCTGTATAGTGTCTCACTCACCAGGGAAGCACAGTTTAACTCCAAGACTAGCTAGTTGCCATTGGAGTTGACTCTGACTCATGGTGACTCCAAAAGTATGTCTGAGTAGAACTATGCTCCATGGAGTTTCCAATGACTAATTGTTCATAAGTAGATTATCCCATCTTTTTTTTTTTGAGGTACCTGAGCATATTAATCATTTGCACCCAGGGGCCGGCAGGTCCCAGAGAGATCAGCTTCCCTTATTTTCCAATCAGGATGCACTTAACACAACTTCCCCATCCAAACCCATTCTTAAGTGAAAATCGATTACACCTACTGCTGTGGCAGTCATGTGCTTATGTTAATTTTATGATTGAAATGTAGGGGTGGAGTCTAGCCAGTTAATCTGGAGATAGCCATTGAGCAGCCAATGAGGCCTCTATGTGGGCATGGCTTTCTCCTGAGACTTCCCTCCTGAAGAGGGGAAGCTATCTTCCCCAGTTGTTGGGAGTTAGTCTCAGAGATGATGAATCACAGACAAGATTTGAGAAGCTGGAAGAGCCGGTGGAGAGATCACACGGCTTTGCCCTGATGGACCAGACCTCTGAAGCGAGGGCGGCCATATGGAGACCTCTGCCAGCGATGAGTTGCTTCTGCCACCACTGGATGCTGTTGATGAACTCTGAGCCCTAGGAGTGAGGACCCATGGGGAGGCCCCTGCCAGCACCAGGATTCTGCACACACTGACCTGTGACTTTGTGAGTCAGAAGGAGACTTTATAGACTGATTTCGGGCATATGGGTTAATATCGGACTTATGACTTTGAACTGGACTGGGCTGGGATGCTTAGTGTTCCATTCCTTCTGTATATAAAGTCTTTCCTTATATCCATATGCGTGTCTATGAAATTTGTTCCTCTAGTCTACCCGGACTGACAAAACTGCTTTGCACACATTAAAGAACACTTACCTGTATTCTAGGTAAGCAGAGCTGAGCACAGTTCTCATCTCTCCTCTAGAAGCCCATCTAAATTGGGAGACTAGGATAGCCAATGAATGTATATAAACAGCACTTTCTCCATTATATGGATTTCCTTCAGTTACCCTAGAGAACTATGTAATTTTCAGAGAGCAAAAGACAATGTGGGGATGGATTTATGAAGAGGTTTTACAGGTTATTAATGCATATAAGACATCACATTTATGTTGCTGTCATTATTTTCAGAAAATATATTAGGTATAATCTATCGAATCAGTTAATAAATTTTAAGTGACATTGAACAAATATTGGGTCTTGCATGTGGCATTTTCTCCAAGTTTGTATCATTCAAATTAAGACTTTTGTTGTTTAGTCTTGCTAACTCAGGTGATACCAGAAGTTCACTTTTGCTCACAATTTGTTAAGCCAAAGATGATAATATGCTTATTTTGTTTGTGAAAAATTGATTTTCTGCATGTTAGATACAGAATCCACTCCAACCTTTGCCAAACTTCCTTTAAAAATGCCAATCCTTAGCAGCCATGAACTTGACCAAAAGGAAAAACTGCAAACTGCCAAATGGTTCCTATTGTTGTTAATGATTGCATATTAGTCATGACTCACAGTGACAATAGGTTCGCTATATAAAACAGAACACAATACTTCCAAGTCCCTTATAATTCTTCGTGTTTGAGCCCACTGTTGTAGCTTCTGTGTCAATCTACCTCATCAAGGGTCTTCCTCTTTTTTCTCTCACAAGCTAATTTACTAAGCATGACGTTCTTTTCTATAAACTGATCATTTGTCTGCAGGGGCAGTAAATTAGTTAATGTGGCTCTTCTAGTCCAAATCTGTCACACCAAATGATCTTTTCCTGCACGTGTCTGGCTATGAAGGTAGGACATGCCACTGGTAAGATTCACCTGTGGGTAATTGTGACCAGGATTAGTTGTGATTGCCATCTGGCTGGGTATAAAAATCTCACTACCAGCAAGAGTCAGGAGTAGGGTTCATCCTCTGGACCCCAAGATCCCTGTGCAGGGAATCTCTGATCCAGAAGAAAGTTGTGACATAAGAGGATCAACAGCAAAACCAGGAGTAAAAGCATGAGAAAGAATAGTGGACGTCCTAGGCCACTGACTTGCTGACCTAAGCAGGTGAAGTTGAATGCCTTTTTTGTTGAGACTTTCCACAAAGTGCTATGCCTCTTGGGTGTTTGTTAGCTAGCATCCCTCAAAGAACTTGATAACAGGTCCTGACTGACCAATTCTACCCTGAACATGTCTCCCCTACATTGAGACCTGTGAACTTCATTAAGGTACCCTTTAACCAAGAATATTATGGGAGAGGGAATGGTCAAGTTTGGGGGAAACATAGGTGGAAGTCTGTAGAGTGTAGGGGATGGAAAACTAACCTCCAGGTGGGGAGGGAAGGAGAGACTGACAATGTTCTTGGCATCATTAGGTAGGGAGAGTTTTGAGTGGCATGCAGCAGGTGGGCAAGACATCGGGGGAATCTGGGAACCCAAAGCAGGTGACGTAAAGCAATGGGGCACTGAACCCTGCAATTTTGGGGGCAATATGGCATGCTCCAGAAGCTGCAACAGTGAGACCCCCTATGGAAACCATGAACTAGATGCAACCACACACACACTTGTAACCTGAGGACTTAAGCAAGAAAACACATGGTGTCTGAGTAAACAGAAAACAGCTGTACCAAGAGTGATCCTCTCTTGGTTGGAGAACAAGCAAGATTTTGCTACATCAATACCCTATATGCCCTATTAAGAAATGTATTATTCCAGTAATCCTGTGATGATCATATTGTTATATTTTGTTTATACTTTTGTATATTAGGGGGTATCTCACAGGTGCATTGCCATTGGGATACCAACTGGAAGCTGGGATTTTTTTTGTTTGTCATTAACTAGAACCCAGAAATATTGAGCCTACAGAGAGAGAAAATATAATAAAGGCTTGCAGGAAGAGATGATAAGAGGGGTAGGGTAGACAAGAAAAACAGGATGTCAAGAAACCCATGAAGAAAAAGTAAGGCTGCAGTTTGATTATGAAAGGAATTGTGTGATACAAAAATGACAATTACAGAATTCAAATATAGTGAAGAGAAAAGTATCAGAGCTAAAATTATGAACACACAATTTTAGAAAGGTATGGAGGACAGTGGGAATCCAAAACCCATCCTCAGAGTATCTAGTTAGGCCACGAGGTTGGGAAGATCCATTCTAGCCACAAGCAAGAGTCTCAATATAATCTTGATTATGCTGGATCAAACTTTATACTTGGCCAGTTGACCTCCCTATAGACCTGATCTGAATATGTTCTGGGGGCAACTATCTCATAGATGTTCCATGACAGAAATTTCTTCCTTGGGTTCTGAAATGTTGATGGTTGTCTTCTCGCTCTCACACACTATTTGCTTTATCTTAGCCTAATGTAATTTGTTTTTCATTATCTTCTGTTGGGTTCTTCATCTGTGAAGCACAGGAAAAGTGAATGTACATTGTTAGAAGGTGTTATAGGGAATGCAGAATGGGGATGGGTGATAGGTAGGAATAGGGGTTTCATGTGTAAATCATGAAGGTCCAAGGGGAAAGGAACTCTAGAACTGATCATGATTGCACAACTCATTTTAAAGACGATTTAAACATGGGAGTGGAGTGGGTGGGGAATGGTCTAAGATAGATGTGGTTGTGATTGCACAATTCCCCTTGATATGATTGAATGATTGAACTATTCAATTATAAGATATGCAAATTATGTAGCAATACATCTGCTGGGAGGGAAATAGTGTGTCTTCATTCTATATGGTCATTGCAATTAATTATAAAATCTTGATAGAAAAGTAAAGAGAACACAATGTTCAAATTATATCAGATGAGATCTTACCACCTTGCTTCTCAGGCACATTCTCAAGAAGTACATTCTGGCTGTACTTCTTCTGAGGCAGCTGTGGTCATTGTGCTGGCAGTCCATGTGATGGTCCATGTCCTTTACCGTTACACTCAACCATCCCTTCTTCTTTGGTGCCACTTTCATATGCACATGAGACCACTGAAAATTCTATGGCTTGGGTCAGGTGCACTTTAGTTCTCAAGGTGACATCTTTACTCTTTAAAACTTTAAAGAGATCTTTTGAAGCAGATTTAGCCACTGCAATATATGATCTATTGATGGCTGTACCCAAAGGTAAAATGGAAGGGTCTTTTTGCCTCCATATTCCTCCTTCCTTTACATAATATAATTTTACTTTTAAGAGGGCTCTTGATAACCTCATTTATTTGACAAAGCTGAGAAAATCTCTTAGGAAGGCAAAATCAGAAAGTACTCACAAATGTTACTTAACACTTCTGTCCCCATTTTTCCTCCTTGACTTTGAATTCCCTACTAATTTTCCTGCCATAGGTGCAGACTCATGAAAACCTCAGTTTTTCCAAGCAGAATTGTGCTTCATAAGGTTTTCAGTGGCTGATTTTTCAGAAGTTTCTAGGCATGTCTTAACAAGCACTCAAATATACAATCTTTCAGTTAAGCAGAGTATTAACTTTACTACTTTTAGATTCCCTGTGTCTCTGAAGGACATCATTGATTGTGAAAACTACAACTGTTTTTAATAAATAATTGAAGAGTAAGAAAAATGTTTGTTTCAGTTTGTCAAAATGGTGGAGAAATAGAGACAAAACATGAGACTAGAGAGAATAAAGAAATTCCTATAACCCTCATTCATGTGAAAACAATGTGAGTTATAAAAAGTGAAGTCCAATTTCAAGAGAGAAAATGTGAGAATGCACAGAGTGCTACAAGATTACTATGTAAGAAGAAGATGAAAATATAAGATCCCCAGTTTAAAAAAAAACACACTCCAAAAGAGTTTGGAAAAACATGTGGTATGGGAACCCAGCAAAGAAGGTAGGTAGAGTGGAAACTACAAATTACAAAACCCAGAAACTTTTAAGAAAAGTATTTATTCCATTCCCCCCCTTCCCCCCAGCCTGTTATCTGAGTGAAAAATGTCCTAGTCTTAAAGCTGCTAGAAAATTAACCAAAAAAATACAATAATTTTATTTCAGTAAAATGAAATTAAATAAGTCATTCCCAAACTGATGTTTCTCAAAACTTCTATGTCATCTGAGGCTGAATGAAAAGCTGGGGGTTTTAATGATGTATATAGTACTGTGTGAAAATTAGCCCTTCAAAATAGCAGAAGAGAAATCTGGCAGCTTAGCCTAATAAACCAGAAGGAATGAATAATCTTGCTCAGTAGCTTAAAGAATTTTGCTGGAAAATGTGGCTAAATATTGGGGGAATTCATTTTCATTGGCTGTGCATTTTTGAAGCTGGGTATTTGTTTTCATTTTATAAAGAAGTCACGGCACACTTGTATAATGGACAAAAAGGGGCAAGGATCACTACTCTAGAAAAATGAAATACTACTAAAACATTTCATAATCAAATCTTGCCCGTGAAATGTATGGTTCAGGCGAACCAGTGATCCCTGGCAACTGTGTTTAGATCTTTACTTGTATTTGGAATATAATCAATCAGTAGATTTATCTTAAGCAACTATCGTGTCCTGAGAAAAATTGTGCCAAAGGCACCAGAATGGAGAATAAGATTTTTAATCATCAGGTAGTAGTTTATTAATTATATGACAATTCTTGAACGACCTGTAAGCTAATCTATAAATCTCATCAATTAGCTAGTGCTATTTGCTCTCATGAACTGTTACTCATCTGATGATAGTTCCACTACCAGGATGGATACTTGTCCCTCTTAAAACTTAATCCCATTCTTTAAAAGGTCCCTTGATGCTAAAGAAGAATTGTTACTATTAATTATCTTGTATTATTAGGACGCTTGAACACATTATGAATTCAATTAACAACAACAAAAAAACTCTCTTAAACTTCTTTAAAATTTCCCCCATTATCTTCAAAATAGAATTCGTCTGAACATATACAGGAAACAACAACTGCTAATGGACAACATTGATGCATCCATAGATTACTTGCAACTAAAAATGCTTTTAATATTTAAATGACTTATAAAAGGAACAATTATGGCGAGGTCCATCTGTGGCTGATTGCAAAGACTATGTTGAGTCAATTGGAAATGAGCAGTCAGCAAAATTCACAAATATTGCACTCAAGGATAGAAATTTAGAGTGTAATATTAAACTCCCATGACTTGGAAATCTATGTGAATTAAACTACTAAGGTTTGTTTATGGACATTTCAAAGTACTTTTTACATTTTCAACAAAGGACTGGTGTCAGGAGTGTGTCTGTGACAGTAGTCACATGGAAAGTCAGTAGTGATGGTGCGCACTCACTGAGGGACAAGATCTGTGGTGTTAACAGCGTAGTTTGGAAACCACATTTGTGGGTTCCGAGACTACCACCTGTTTGACTTTGGGTAAATCACTTGTACTTCATTGTCCTCAATTTCCTCACCTGTAAAATAGGATGAGTACAGAATAGGACTGCTACGCAAAACATAACATCTAATAAGTGTGAAGTCCTTAAAATCGTCCCTGGGTGGTGATAAGTCAGCAATAAAGAATATGATGCCCTTAATGCTGTGGTGGAGTCTGAGTTTTGCTCCACAAGTACACCTGCTTCCAGTGGGTGGACTCTGACTCCTCACCATTACATGGGACAGAGTACGATCTGCCTTTCAGTTTCTGAGACTGCAAATTTTAGCAGGGGCAGACAGCCTCATCTTTCTCCCACAGTGTGACTGATGGGTTTAGGGGTCCAATGCATACTCACTATGCACCCCTAGAACTGAATATAGAACAAGTGTAATCATGTCAAAGTCGTGTTACTTCCTGCCCACAGGATGAACCATTCTCATGCTCATCAGCTTTGGATAGGCCACGGGTGCTGAAGTAAGCATGCGGTACAGTGTAAAATTAATTCACATGTGAGTGAATGGAGAGGGGTTGGGTCTATATGAAGAATCTAAATGTGAAAGGCATTTAGAATCCAGCCTAAAGCTATCACCATATAGATAGAGGTATTAAAATCTCAATAGTAGACTGTGTGATCAAAATTCCAGATGGGAACTGAGACTAGAGCAGGGGTGCTCACTATGTCGATCATCATTTACTAGTCGATCATAAATGTAGTGTGGGAATATCATATGGTATTAAAAATTAGATGTAAGCTTATCACCAGTCCCATCACTTAACTGATATACAGTGCAGCCAATCAGATGCAATCTTAAGTGCATGAGCAAACAACTGTGCTAAGTGCACAAAACTGACAAGCAAGCTATCAGCAATTTTTAATTTTTTTAACCTAAGAAAAGGTATTAAAATGAGTGGGGGAGCTGAACCAAGTAGGAAGACAAAAACATAAAACTTTCATATGGAGTAGGAGAGTTCGACACTACAAGCTCACATTCAGCTGAAGTCCAGAACACATGAACAGTTCTGGAACTTACTTGCAGAGGAAAATACCCAACCATGAGAAAGTGTGCTACTGCCTTGATGACATTATTTGGTTCTCCTGATGTATGTGAGTCAGGCTCTTCCCACAAAATGATCATTACGTCAAGATACCGTTCTACCATGACTGATGATCCTTTGGAAGTGTGCGTGAGGCTAGCTATCAGAAGGTACTGTGTGGACTATGCATCCGTGGCTCATTTCATTCAGTGCAAGTCATGAGGGTAAAGTCAGGTAATGACACAAGATGTACATAGTTAATTGTGTTGTGTTGTGGTGTACACTATATACTCATGTGTTTATGCAAGGTACATAAACACATTGAACATATAAAGAATTCTCAATGTGTTTATGAATAAATGTAATAAATAAATAAAATAGCTATGTTTTGAATTTTTGTAGTTGGTAGATCATTTTTGACTTGATCATTTTTTAAGTAGCTTGCATGCTGAAGAATCTTGTAATTTCCATCTTCAACCACTTTAGGTAAAATGTAGCCAAACAAGACTCAAATCCAAGTTCTACCCTTTGCCTGATATAAGATATAAGCAACCAAATGAACACCTCACTAAATTTCCTCAAATGTAAAATTATGTGTATGATAACTTAACAACTCTTCCAGGAGTTTATCGTGGAGATTAGGAGCAGCACCTGTAACGCAATAAGCAGAATGGATAGCACATGGTAGATATCTCTATAATGACATCTGCTTCTTCCAACTATATTTTCTATAGAATTCTATTTGTACTTTTCACAAGCAATGGGTTAAAATATAAGAATGAATTTACAATTGATGTATAATACATATATGTTTAATTGTTCATATATGCCATCTCCCCATATCATATGCTAATTTATACTAGGTGGACAGGATGCCTATTTCCTTCCTTGGTCACCAGCTTCTGGAATGCACCATTACAATTATGGCATGTGCCTTTTAGGGGGAGAAAATGCCAGCCGAAATTACCAGTTCTGATCCTAATGCGGGAATTGTTCTTTCAATGTGACGGTATCACAATATTTGCCAAAATGCACTCTTTTATGGCATGTCTAAGCTAATTAAATGGACTTTTCCTTTTGAGTGATATTCATTAACTTGTCACATTTTGCATTTTATAGGTTAACCTGGAGTCTCAGTCTAACGCTCTCTGTTCCAATTTATATACCTTCTCTATTTATCCTCAACAGCATTTTGCACACTTACCAATATTTAATTGTTTAAGGATAATTGTTGAAGGTCTGCCTCTTCACTATCTTCATGACTGCAGCAGTGGACTCAGACATAATAAAAATCGTGAGCATGGCTCAGAATCAGGCATTGCTTGTTTCTGTTGTACGAGGCACTGACTTGATGGTGCCTGTAAACAATACCTTCACATCTCGAAACTGGTGAACCTAATATCTCTGGTACTGTAACACTAATAAGCACACCATCAAAATGACTGTGTCCATATAGTTAACAGATAAAGAGTCATGTCACGCAACTGAATATTAGATCTGTGCTTACATGGAAAAGCTAGAAAGGTAGGAGAGTTGAGACAAAGTTTGCAGTGCTAAATGTATACCAGAATTATTTCAAAGCCAATAGACCACATTATTGGGAGGTTCAGACGCATCAGTTCCAACTCTCAGCAACCCTATGTACAACAGAACGAAACAGATCAAACTAAACCAAATTCCTCTTTTTTTGTTTTTGTTTTTTTAGACATCACTGCCCTCAGGTGGTGGGTGTAGGAGGCCCAGCCTTTGCTCCGTGGAGCTGAAATCGAACCTCCATCCCAGTGGGCAGCAGTCCCACGCACAACCACTACGCCCCCGGGGCTCAGCCCCCAAATTCCTTCTTTTTGTCTTCTTCTGGGTCTTGAATGTTACCTGATGTGTGGTAAATATTGGTTGACTGAGTAGCTATGATTTGCTCTCATGCCTTAGCAATGTGAATCAGTGCATCAGATAAAAACATGGCTGGAGATGAAACATAATTCAGATAATCTTCGCACTTAAATCATACAGTTTAAAAGTTGTTCAAATAAACACTCACTTTAGTAGCATTGCTAACTAAAGAATATTCTGTGCTGAGAAAAGGAAGACATTGGGGAAGTAATTATTTATGGAAAATTTAAAATATGTCATAAAACTACTGTTAAAAACGTATGGAGATAGGAAGTCAAATGACAGAACTACTGCATGTCATTTTTCAATCTATCAGGAAAATAAATTTTCAACTAAGAAATGGAAAAAATAGGGACATGTTAAAAAATAAGGTTTTTGTCTGTTAGCTTAAACTATTTAAAGAACAACAATTCTCTAAGAGGAGTTTTCACAATGATTGAAAAGAAAAATCTGAAAGTGACCTAGTTTTGTATGCCTAGTAGGAATGGAATGAAACTTGATGTTGCCAAGACCTGGGAAAGCACTGTCTTTAACACCCATGCCACTCATAGTCACGGATACCAGGGCACGAGATACTAGGGCTAAAATCATCAAAGGACAGCAGACAACCATTCCCTCCCAATGCACAAGTGGCACTTGTACATTTGCTGTGAGCTTTGTACCACTTTGCTCTTTACAAAGTTCTCTGCTGCTGTCCACTAGCTAATTCCAGCCACTGACAAGACGAGAATGTCTCAGGTTGATAAAAACAACCGTCAGCAGCCCTTGTGTGTCCACAGGATAGCTCAATGCCGAACAATTGAACTCAATAGCGCCTGATGTTCACATTTACTTTTGGTAGGAAAGAGTTTTACATAAAAGAAAAATGGTTTTGAAAAATCATGATAAATATGATGCTTTTCATGGGACTCAGATTCCCTGTCTCTGCTCCCTAGGGTTGGTACATTAAAATCCACCGATAAACAATTGCAATGATTTAATACTGTACTATGTGATATATCGGAAAATAAAAAGAAGCAGTGATTCATTGTATTGAGCTCAGTACAAACCATCTGGGTAAATAAATATAGCAATCACATAAACCAATTCAAGAATGCTGTCAGATATTATCAAGCGGCATATTATGTGATCCATATGGTTTTACATATCGAAGATACTTAAAGAGTTGTTGTTAGTGTCCTTGATTTGTTCTGACTCATAGGGACCTATGAACAGAATAAAGCACTGCCTGATCTCAACAATCCACAAATGTTTGAATATCTGAGTCCACTGTACCTGCGGTGTCAATCCGACTAATTGAGGACCTTCCCCGTTTTCTGTTGCCCCTCACTTTATCAAGCATGATGTCCTACTAATGTTTAATCACTGGCCATTGACTGTCGGGTTCTTGTTAGTTCCCATCAAGTCAATTCTGATTCAAGGCAACCATGATGAGGGAGAGTCAAACTACTCTTTAGGGTTGTCAGGGCGGTGACATTACAGAAGCAGATCACAGACCTGTCTTATATACCTCTGGGTGAGTGTGAAGCACTCACTTTCTGATTTGCAGTTGAGGGTTTGACCATAGCCCTACCCAGGGGCCACTCACTGACTATAATAACTGCACTGTTTTACTATAAAAAGGCTGTGGTTATTTTGTGAATATAAAAACAAAGAATTAGAAATCTAAAAAGGAACAGCACACTCAGCAAATTTCAGACTGAATGAACTAGAAAAATTTGAAGCCTCAAATTGCAATATTAAAATATTCTATGCGCAAAGTGCTGAACACTGCAAGAAGCATCAAAAGAAGGTGGAAAGAATAGACAGTCAAATGATATGCTTGCTAACGACAGATGTGTGCATAAGCAAATATGGTGAAGATAGCTGAAGGTGCCCGGCTATCAAAAGATAGTATGGGATTTAAAGCCTTGAAAGTAAACAAGTGCATTTTCTTGACTCTGTCAAGACATTTAAATTTGTGTATCATATTAAAAAAAACTATGGATAACCTTGAGGTGAATGGCAGTTCAGAAAACTTTATCATGTACCCTTGGAATGTGTACTTGGATCAAGGGGAGTTTGTGCAAAGTGAACAAAAGAATGCTGCATGATTTAAAATCCGGAAAGGTATGCTATCCTCTCACCATACTGGTTCTGTCTGTATGTGGAGTGAATCTTCTGAGAAGCAGGTTTATATGAAGAAGAATATATCATGAGGATTGGAGGAAGGCTCATAAACAACCTGCAAGATGCTGGTGACACAAACATCCTTGTTGAAAGAGAGAAGGATGTGAATACTTGCAGGTGAAGATCAAGGACTGTGTCTTCAATGTGGATTACAACTCAATGCACAGAAGGTCAAATTCCTCACAACTGGACCAATAGGTCCATGACACATGGAGAGAAGGTTTGAAGTTGTCAAGGATGAATGAGTGCTTCCAGTGATTCACAAACTGTTGAAACTTTTCAATGGAAATTCCAGCAATCCCTGGAGATGAGTTTTGGCTGATGCTTTCACGACAGGTAAAGGTGATGCGGAAGACCACTTATTACTTTGAGGACTAAGGTGTGCCTGACCCAGACCATAATATGGCCTCATATGCCTGTGGAAGTTGGACATTGAATAATGAAGTATGAGAAAGAACAGATGGATTTGAATTGTCAGGATGGAGAAAGGATATTGAAAGTACTACAGACTGTTAAACAGAGAAACAAGTCTGCTTTGAAAGAAGTATGGTCAGAACGGACCTTAGATGCTAAAATAATGAGACTTTGTCTTAGACACTTGGGACAAGTCGTCAGGAAAGACGAGCCTCTGGAGAAGGACATCATGTGTGGTCAAGTAGAAGAGCAGCAAAAAAGAGGAAGGCCTTTTAGGAGAAGAACTGACTCAGTGGCTGCAACTCTTGGCTCTTTTGTAAGAACAGCTGTGAGGATGGCACACGAGGGGGCAGAGTTTTGTTCTGTTGTTCCATCAATCACTATGAGATGGAAGTGATTCGACGGTACTTAGCACTAACATCCAAACGGCTACCCAGCCCCATGCACGTGCACATATGTATACAAACACACATGTTCTAAAGTCTAATTTTTATATGCAGCTATACACATAAGGACACTATATACAATGGTAAGAAACTGCCTGATCCTGGGCCATGCCCACAGTTATTCTTAGGTCTGAATTCATTTTGTGCAGTCACTATATCCATCTCATTGAGAGCCTTTATGTTTTTCTTTGTTCCTCCATTTTGCTAAACATGCTGTCCTTCTTGGAGGACAAGCCTTTACTGATACCATGTTCAAATTAAGACTACAAGAGTGGACATCTCCAGTGTATGTGAAGTTTCCCCAGACTCTCTCCTAAGGAGCATTCTGGCTGTGCTTTTGCAAAGACAGATATGTTTTGTCCTTTGTTGTAGTCCAACATTTTCTGATACCACCTCAATTCATCATCATAAATTCTTCATACTATCTTATTCAATGTCCTATGCAAACACCCTGGCTTTGATTCCGGTACATCTCAGTCCTAAGTGATACCTTTGTTGTTCAACATTTTTAAGGACTCTTGTGCAGCAGATTTACCCAATACAATGAGTCATCTGATCTCATGACTATAGCTTTCAGGAGAATTTAATTGTGGACTAAACCAAGAGAAGATCCTTAGCAACTTGAAGAGTATAGAATGGAGTTTATGAGAACAAGGTCTGAACTCAGAAACTGCTGCACTTTTTCTAGATGGATTTTCTAGATGTATTCTTGAATATATCACTTAACTACTGTTAATCTCAAGTTCTTCACCTATAAATTAGCCGTTATATGTTGGAATTGAACTACTACATGTAAAATATATTGCACAGGACTGGATATAAGAGCTCAGTAAGTGTTAGTGTTGACCACTACACTTCACTGACTTTTGTTGCTGTTGTATACTTTTTGTTTTCTCACAAGATGTAGCCCACTTCTGACTCACTGTGATCCTATGCCACAGAGTGGAGCATGCTCAGTGGTTTTCTGAGGTTGTGATCTTCACAGGAATAGAAAGCCTCATCTTTCACTCGAAGAGCAGCTGGTGGATTTAAACTGCTGACTTGTGGTTTGGGTCCAACTCAAATTCTACTACACCTTCAGAACTTCTTGCAAGCACTGGAGCATATATTTCTGAGTGACATAAAAATATCATTATATTAATAGACCTTGCCTTTTATTCCTTTTTTTAAATATAGATTTTATTGGGGGCTCATACATTTAATAATCTTTTAATACATTTAATACATCATTTGTATTAAGCATATTTGTATCCACGTTGCTACATTCACCTACATTATCTACTTGAACCCCTCCAGCATAAGCTCCATCTTTCCTCTAGTTCTTTAGTTTTTTAATTCCAATTTCATTTATTCATTTTTATTCTATAATTATTGGTTTTTTTATACTAACATTCTAAATTTCTGTGGTTAAAAAAAGTAGATGCTCTATGACTCTCAGAGTTTGGAAGGGTAGGAGGGGAGTTCTACTACTATACTGGAAGGACAAAATCAGAGGCAGTATCAAGGCAGTGATAACGGTGCCCCTGGAAGAGGTACCAAACTGGTGATAACTACTCTGAGATTCTGCCAATCAGGCTTTCTGCTGGCCTCTTGAATATTATATAAACTATAAGCTTTCCAAATCCCAAAGAATAAACATGGTCCCTACAGAACCGCCAAGCTATTATCTGCCCATATGTCACCTGTAGTGAAAATTAATCAAACCATTAGTGAACTTACCCAAAGGCCTATTCAGCTACCAAATGTTCTATAATTTTTGAAGGAATTTCCAAATGATGACTTCCAGACACATTTTAAGCCAAGGTCTTATTACTGGATAAGGTAAATAAATAGCCATAGAAGATAGAATGCAGATGTGAATAAACAAATTTAATCTCTGATTAGAATATCTCCTGTAATTCCAAGTCTTACATGAATCATAGAATATGTCTTTGAAGTAATGCATGTATTTTAAATACTGTCTATCAATGCACTTCCTTCAACTTTGACTTCTTATTTTTCCATCTCCCTCAATTTTCATTTGTTCTCAATGCCAAGCTCACACTGAAGACATCCAATAAGCACTGCCACTTCAGAGCCAGCTGCACCCTGGCAAGGGTCTGAAGTCAAGCAGGATGGGGGGACCAACCCACTAATCACTGTCGTTGGAAGACAGCTATCTTTCAATGACTAGAGCTCATGTATGTGTACACACATATGGTAGAGGACATGAAGCGTATGATGCGTATTTTGACTAGGTTTACCTGAAAGTCCTTTCCAACCTTTAAATGCTATGATTTTATGCCCTTAACAAGCACACTTCATCTTTCTAACTTTGGTTACGCTATTTGCACACAGCATGTGGCCTACACTGACAAGCGGAATTACTGAATCAGAGTGGGTTTAGCCATTTGGATTTGTTCAACCAAACGACAGCAATTGTTATCGTCGAGAGACCTGTTTCCGGAAGCAAATGAAGGATTATCAGTTTGATTCCCATCTTTGGACATTCTGCAAAGGGTGTGTCCTGATTAAGTAGTAGTTTCAAGTGTTTGTTATATTCCATCACAACGCTAGTTCCAAGTGACAAGAGATATATCATTTTGCAAAAAGGAAAAGAGTTAACATCAAACTGTTTTATACACAAGAGAATGATTGTCTCCAAATCTGAAATCTTTGGTCTAAGAGATCCTTGTAAATATATATATATATACATACATACATATATATATATAATAGAGAGAGTTGATTAGAAAAACAGAAGTCAAAATACATTGCATTATTTAAAAACATAAAATTAACCATTCGTAAGCATACAAATGTGATCTATACCTTCCAGTGTTTATGAGGAAAGAAAGGGTAAAGAAAACATTAGCAATACAAGATATGTTGGGAGAATTAATACTAAAGAATTAAAATCAGACCAAATACAATTCAAGAGAAAAATTATGTTTAAAAATTATATTATCTCCTTTTAGGACTAAACGGAATATATAATGAGACATAGAACTCAATATGAAAATACAACAGCTGTGTCTTTACAAGTTGAAAGTTATAGCATAAAAATGTAATAAGTAATTAAAATGTAACAGAACAAAATAACAAATTTGTGGGGAAATTCTCAGATCATTTTTGGACTTCTGAAAATCGAGGAGGTAAAAGATGGCATATGAAAATGCTCAGCTATTATTATACATAAAACTGACCTAAATCAAAATTAATTTATTTCCAATGATCACCAAACCTTTACAAGCTTTTAGCAAAACTCCGGGCACAGTGCAAATATCAGTGTCAAGAAAAACTTTACCAGTAATATTTTTGTGAATCCCAACACAACTGGATAGTAAGCACTAAGTAAGTAAAAAATAATAATAATCTAAGTTGAGATTTTAATATGTGCCACATAATTCATAGAACATCGAGAAGAGAATAACATAATTATAAAATATTTAGCAAATAATCATGCTTAAAATGTTGCAGATAAAGCTTATGAATTCTGGCCCAAACATTAGGCAACAGACATCTCTTTGCAATAAAGTGCTTTATTATTAAATTTTAAAAAGTTAAAGCCAGCTAATAGCAATGAAACTTAAGAAGCTAAAAAAGGGTAATAGAATTTATTCCCAGGAATATATAAACCACAAGTTAATAAATGAAAACTAGAGACAGTCAATTTACTCAATCGCTCAACCCAAGACTCAATTCTTTAGTGGACCAGTAAAATAAACCACTTTTTCCAAGACTTCAGCACACACTAAATCAAACCAAACTCTCTGCAATTCCAGCTCATAGTGACCTTATACGACAAAGTAGAACTGTCTCTGTGGATTCCTCTTTACAAAAGTAAAAATCCTCATGGTTCTCCCACTGAGTGGCCTGTCCTTTTGAACTGCTGACCTTGCACTCGGCACTTCACTTCACAACCAGTTTGCCACCATGGCTCTTTCCAAACACAAAGCAAAGAAAATAGACTGAAAAGGCATAGAGGACATACAATTACATATGGGAATGTTCGAGGAAATCGCCATCTATTTTATCACACTGAAGAAATTCTGTTCTAATAATTTCAAAATATTGATGACATGGATGCTCTTATAGAAAAACAAAAGCTATGCAAATGTATGATACTTGGTGAAAAACAATCATTTTTCTACCAGCTCACAAACGTTTCTTAGACACTTGCCTCCAGAGTCCTGTAGGAGAAGATGTATGGTATTCCATTATAACACTGACCAAGACCACAACCCACAACCAGCACTTTCCTGACCAAGTCTAAAGTGAATCCCATCCCATCCACCCTGTGCAGAAGCTCCTACTCCCTTTTAGTGATTTCCCACGCTCATCAGACTCTCTCAATAAACAAAACACATATTTTAAAGTTTCTTTTATTGCTTGTCTCATATATATGCGTGCAAGTGCGTACACACCCACACACACACTTAAATTAAAGTCCGCACAGCAGAAATATTTGCCTTTTGGGAGGGGATGGGGGGGGGGCAGAGATAAAGTTAGGGGGTTAGAAGTAGGATAAAAGGAGAACATAGTATTAATAATACTTTTCATTCCCAGTCATTAAATAAGGTTTGGAATAGAGTTAGTGTGGCGGTCATGTGCTTATGTCAATTTCATGATTGAGAAGTAGGAGTGGAGTCTAGCCTGTTAAATTGAAGATAGCCATTGAGTAGCCAATAAGGCCTCTGTGTGGGTATGGCTTTCTCCTGAGACTTCTGGGAAATATAACGCATTTCCCTAGTGGAGATGAGAGGCCATCTCCTCAGTTGTTGGGAGTCAGTCTCTGAGACGACAAACTATGCACACGATAAGATGGCAGCATCCGAGGAGCCGGAGGAGAAGCTATGGAGGAGCCCGAGGAGAAGCCACACAGTGCCGGAGGAGAAGCCAAATAGTACTACCCTGGTGGAACCAGACCTCTGAAGCTGGAGAAGCCACATGGAGACCCCTACCAGTGCTGAGTTGCTACTATCACCACTGGATGCTGTTGATGGACCCTGAGTCCTAGAAGCGAGGAATCATGAGGAGACCCCTGCCAGCACCAGGATTCTGCACCCACTGACCTGTGACTTCGTGAGTCAGAAGGCGACTTTATAGACTGGTATTGGGCATACGGGTTAATATCAGACTTAGGACTTTGAACTGGACTGGGTTGGGATGCTTTCTCAAGGTTCCATTCCTATAGTGTATAAACCTTACCCTTGTATCCATATGCATGTCTATGAATTTGTTTCTCTAGTCTACCCAGACTAACACAGTTAACATGAACTACATATTTGTTAAATAAATTAATATGGAAGGAAATCGGTGGTCATATACACAATAGTTAATTATTTTTACCTTGATTTCTGCACATAGACACGGGGGTTTAAGTTTGTCATGTATGGCAGCAACAATTGGCTTTGTATAAGTGACCGCAGATTTCTCTGCTGACACAAGAAAGAAGTGCAATGGATTGAGATTGAGAAAGAGAAAGAGATGTGGAGGGGGAAAAGTTAAGGAGAGAGGGGAAAAAATAGACATACAGAGAGAGATGGAGAGAGACTGCCTGTTTACTTTACCCTTCCTGATATTCTTTCTGTTGTTAAGTCTATGAAGAGAGAGGCAACAATAAAATTTTGATTTTTTGTTTAAATCCCAATATGCCAAAGGTACCACTGATGTGGGGAATGTAAATACTGAAGGGAAAACCTCTCTGCCAGCTAGTCAGTTCTCATCATCACAAGCCCACAGGACAGGGCAGACTTGCCCAAGGCATTTCTTTGGGGTAATGTAGTGTCTCCATGTGGGATTGTGATCTGCAAGATTGGCAGTTTGAAACCATCAGACACTCTGTGGGAGAAAGAGGGGGCTTTCTGCGCCTGTGAACACCTAGTCTCTGAAACCCGAGACTATAGCATCTCCATAGAGTCACTCGGAGTCAGCATGAATTTCCGATGGCAGTGAGTTTGATATTTTTTAATTTAACACTTCATGGGAGTAGAACGTTCCCCTGCAGATAGGCTGGTGGTTTCAAATGGTTAACTTCAAAGTTAGCAGCCCAACGTGTAACCCACTACACTTGCAGGGCTCCTGCTATAAACTATCTATCGCCGCTCTTATCTGCTTTCTGCTTCCTCATCTTCTGCAACTTTATGGCGAGGATTTTCAGTCCTTGTATACCTTCTGTGGGCCTTCTTCTTTATTTATTAAGATTGTAATATAAGGACACGGGCCTCACCTAATCCACAGGGTAAGTTAGAAATCGACATTTTCTTTGTCCAATGAACACTACTAAAATGCCTTTCCAAATTATTCAAAGCCTATCATCATTTCCTTTTTAGGACTAAATGGAATATTTTGCCCTTTTTTTGGTGAACACCTTTACTTCTGAAAGGCACTTTCCAAAGCACTAGATCTATTTACATTTATCTCATTCAGTACTATTTCAATGTGAAGCTATTAATTACACCTGTAGACAGCAGAAATCCGAATGGACTCAACACATCCAGAAACAAAAATAATGACAGTCCTGAAGTTTAGCTACATAATTGATTTTTAATATTTTCTCAGAATCTGAAATGCCTTCTCCCCTTGGCAAGGCCAGTGGAACAAAAAATCAAACTCTTAAATTGATAGAGATTAAATCGAATACCTGAAGAGGGGCTTCTGGATGCTTTCCTCTCAGTACTGGAATAGCTGCAATTTCCTGGAGAGATTTCGATGTCTTCTTTTTGGCTTTCTCCATTTGGATATTGGTAAAATAGTTGACAGCAGCAAACTCAATAAGGGCCGAAAATACAAAAGCAAAGCAAACAGCTATGAACCAATCCATGGCAGTAGCATAGGACACTTTGGGCAAAGAATGCCTTGCACTGATGCTCAATGTAGTCATGGTGAGGACAGTGGTTATTCCTTCGAAGCAAAAAGTAAAGAGACAAAACATCTTGTCATTATTTCTGCATAAAAAATAACCAAAGGAATGTAAGTGGACATGTGGTGCAGGTGTTAGGAGCCAACAAAATTTGCCAGAACTCCAAAAATAGAGACACAATCTTGGATGGGAGGATAGACATTGTCATGGTTCAGAGAAATTAGCACATGCTAATTTGGAGTGACTAACAGATGTGGGCATAAACTCTGCTTCTTCACCTGATTGGCTCTATGTAACTGGAATTAATCAGGAAAACTCACTGGATAGATAGTCCCAACCTCCTTGTTGGATGTGCTGTAAGAAGTATGCCAGACATGTGTTACATGGTCAGTGGATATTAGTACCTGAGCTCGCATACCAGAGGAACTCATCATATAGAGCAAACAGAAGTGATTTCATTGAAGCCATGATTCTCCACCAGGATGGAAGGGTGGAATCTCTGGAATAGGCATGGTCTATTTGCTACTGAGAATGACTGCCAGAATAAGAGTACTTATAACACTTATAATTATCTAATTGTACATATATATGTATATATCTACACACATATTACTTGTGAAGGATTTTACTTTATATAAAACAGTCAATGTAAAATCCTAGAAAAATAGATTTTCACAATGATTTGACTTTAAGAGGACTGTATGTCTATCATCCATCAGTTTATGACTAGCAGGAAAATATTAGTAGTAAAGACAGATATTTCTCATCCATCAATAGGCTTCTGAAGCATAATCGTTTCAGTCGTGAACATTAGTTTTTATTGTCAGTAGGAAAATTCTATTGCCACTGCAACTATAGAGAAAGGAATTACTTAAAAAGGCTAATATTTGTTGCCTCTGCATCTATGATTATCCATCGAATTAGTATTATCTATTTAAGTATGAGTATTTAGTGGGGATTCACTGCATTCATTTAAACATATTTAACATAATGTCTAGTATGGCTCCTAAAATTGACACACCCAGGTGTTTAGGAAAGATGATGATGATGGTGATGATGATGATGATGATGACGACAATGATGATATCGATGAAAACATCTAAATTGTGATTCCAATCCAAGTCAATCCACAACTGAAAAGCAAATAACATTTTTTAACTGTAGTAATGAGTACCATACAACAATAAAAGAATCATAATATAGTGATTTAGGAGGAAAAAACATTGTATTCCACAAGTCCTCATCTTGCACCATTTCTTAGTTGCTCTACCTATATATGCCTTATTCCTGTAGCTGATTGAAAATAGTTCTCTCCAGGGCAGATATGGGCATTTTATACCTCTTTGGGATTTACTGAGTATTTCATATAGTTCCGGACACATGAAAAATACAATATGCATATATATTACATATATGTATTAATTCTTTCTGTTCCTCATGAACTCATTTTCTCTGAAATCTAGTTCCCTTAAAAATTTCAGTGTTTTAGAATATTAAACATTGGGGCAATTGGACAGTCCCCCGAATGAGAGATTTTTCAAAATCATTTCATCATTAAACATGAACTATATAAATAGAGGATTTGATTATATTCACTTAAAAATTGTGATTCAGCATCTGTTTGTCTAAACTACAGTTCAGAATGTGTTAAGTATTACATAAGTTCTCTAGTGATGTAATAACAGACATACTACAAATGGATGAGTTTCAAAAACAATTTATTCTCTCAGTTCAGGAAACAAAAAGTCCAAATTCAAAGCACGGGCCCCAGGCTAAGACATTCTCTCAGTCAACTCTGTGAAATGGTCTGTTTCCATTCACCATCTATAGGTCCAGTGTTCCGTATGCAGCTTCATGTGTCTTGGCTTCTATCTCCTAGTTGGAGGAACTTAACATCACTGATTCCCCAGGTCAAAAGAAGACACTCTTCTATCTTGGTTTGCTTCTCTCTCCTTTTATCAGTGTTACATGAGGTAAATCTGCTGCATGAGAACTCTTCAGAGTATTGAAAAGCAAGGATGTTTCTTTGAAGAATAAGGTGCACCTGACTCAAACTATGGTACTTTCAATTGCCTCCGGGGCATGTGAAAGTTGGAAATGAAGTAAAGAAAACTGAAAAAGAATCAATGCATTTGGGTTGTGATGCTGAAGAAGAACATTGAAAGAACCATGGACTGCTGAAAGGTCAAACAAATCTGTCTTGGGAGAAGTAAGGACAGAGTGTCCCTTGGAGGCAAGGATGATGAGACTTCATCATGCATACTTTGGACATCTGTTCAGGAGAGACTAGTCCCTGAAGGGTTGTTAAAATGGAGAGACGGTGGAAGGCCTTCAAGAGACAGACTGATACTATGTTTAACCATGGGCTCGGGAGTGGGAAAGATTGTGGGGGCAGTACTGGTCAGTGTTTCTCTCCTGTTGTGCTTAGGATCCCTATGGATTGAAATGGGCTCAACAACACCTAGCAACAACAATGATGACCTTTTGTCTCTTGTAAAATAAAATATGTTGTAGGCCCATACCTTAGGAAAACTACCATTACTACCACCATTATTAGGGTCCAAGGCAGCATTGAAATTAGGGATTTTGCATCTCATTCTTAATCCTACTATTAGTCTATCAAATCAGATTCCATCATTCAATGACATCACCACTGAGAACCATGGCCCAGGCAAGTGACTACATATTTTGGGGAGACATATTTCAATCCAGGATAAGCATATCTTTCATACATCTATAAGAATGCAACATTGTGAGTATATTATTCCAAGATTTAGAATGAGACCTTTAAGATTCTATTTTCAACCTCAGAAAAATGGCTCCATTCCCATGCTAGTTGTGAGATATATGGATAAAAACCAAATTAATTGAAATTTTGGCTACAAACATTGAAAACAAATCAAAGATTTCATTCTTAGCCAAACAATTTGGAGATAACTAGGAGTTCTGGGGGTGTAGTGGGCTATGCACTAGTCCATTCAGTCTCATAGTGATGAAACTGTTAGTTCTTGGACTGGAAATATTTATGAAAGTAGAAAGCCACATCTTTCTCCCTCTGAGTGGTGGTGTTCTCTTTTTCTCTCCCTCCCCTCATCATTTTATTGAGGGCTCATACAACACTCAGAACAATCCATCCAAACATCTATTGTATGAAAAGCACATTAGTAATTTTGATGCTATCATCATTCTCAAAACATTTTCTTTCTACGTAAGCCCTTGGTATTAGCTCCTCATTTTTTCACTCTCTCCCAACTCCCCCTCCCTCATGAACCCTTGATAATTTATGAATTAGTATTATTTTGTCATATCTAATGTTTCCCTTCACCCACTTCCCTGTTGCCTGTACGTCAGGGAGGCGGTTGTATGTAGTTCCTTAAAATCAGTTCTCCCATTCTAATCCACCTTCCCTCCATCCTCCCAGTTTCAACACTCTCACCACTAGTCCTAAAGGATCATCTGTCCTGGATTCCCCAGGTTTCCAGTCCCTATCTGTGCCAGTGTACATCTTCTAGTCCAATCAGATTTGTAAGGTAGAGTTCAGATCATGGTAGTGGGAGGGAGGAAGCATTTTAGAACTCAAGGTAAGTTGCACATTTCATCATTGCTATACTGTGTCCTGACTGGCTTGTCTCCTCCCCATGACCCTTCTGTAAGGGGATGTCACTTCCCCTGCAGATGGACTTTGGGTCCCCAACCTATACTCCCCCACATTTATAATAATAAAAGTGTTATTTCCTTAAGGCCTGATAGCTGATCCCTTCTACGCCTCATGGTCAGGCTGGTGTGCTTCTTCCACGTGGGCTCTGTTGATTATGAGCAAGATGGCCGCTTATTTACCTTCAAGCCTTTAAAACTCCAGATGCTTTATCTTTTGATAGGTGGGCACCATTAGCTTTCTTCACCACAATTATTTATACACACCTTTGTCTTTGGATCAGATCAGATCAGAAAGGTTGGCACACAATGATATGATTTTTGTTCACTGATGTCTAATAACTGCGTCCATTGATACCTTGTGGTCACACAGGCTGGTGTGCTTCTTCCATGTGGACTTTCTTGCTTGTGGTGCTTTTGAACTGCCGACTTTGTGGTTGGCAACCCAACAATTAACCCACTATGCCACTAGAAAGATGAGGCAGATTATGCCCACAGACATTTACAATCTTAGAAACCCGAAGGGGCAGGTCTACTCGCTCTCTAGGATTCTTATGAATGGGAATTGATTCGATGACAGTGAGCTGAGGCTGCTGATTAAGAAGATCATTAAAAGCTATAAAAATTCTCAACAATGTTCTTAGCTATAGAAGAAATATAATTTTCCTAATATTATAGACATTATTTTAAAAGCTTTTGAAAATAAAATATGAATCACTGTCACCATTTTGACTGAGTGGATTCCAGTTCATAATTACAGAGTAGAACTATAGGTTCTACAGTGTTTTCAATGGCTATGCTCTTTCAGAAATGGATGACATAGCCTCTGAATTGACTAGAACAGAACAACCATGTGGGCAGTCATTGAGTGCTTGACGGTTTCTGCCATCCAGAGGACTCCAAGTATGAAAAAGCATCATCTGAATGAGAATGCTATTCATTTAGGAAGCAGCCTTGTCATAGGGATGAGCGTTACTGCTGGGAGGGGCAGCATAGGAGAAGGAAGAGAGGGGGAATGGTCAAGTTCAAGGGAGCATAGTTGCAGGTCTGTTGGTGGGATGGGAGGGAGAGCTGACCTCCAGGTGTGGGGAGAGGGGACTGAGGATGCTTTGGGAGACAGTAGGTGGGGAGTGTCTTTGGTGGTATGCACCACGTGGGCAACATTGAATTTGGACATTGGAGGATATCCCAGAATCCAGGTGGGGTACCATGGACTGCTGGGACACTGAATCCTGGATCTTCAGGGCACACGTGGTGTGTGCGAATGGTGAAGCATACTCCAGAGGATGCATCAGTGAGAGCTCATGCAGGAACTCAGCTGGGTGAATTGGACTCTACCTCAGACACACTTGTGACCTGAGGGGTTAAAGAGGAAAATGCATAGTGTCTGAGGAAGCAGATGACAGCTGTACTGCTGGTTGGCGAATAAACCAGGTCTGGCTACATCAATGCCCTATAAGCTGTATGAAGGTATGTATTTTTCTGGCAATCCTATGACAGACATTCTGTTATATTTGTTTATGACTGTTGATATTAGGGTGTATCTCAGAGGTGCTATGCTGTTGGGAGTTACCCCCTTGAAGTTGGGTTATTTATTTTTCTGTTCTTGGTAAATGAAACACAGGCTTGATGAGCTTCTAGGGACAGGAAATAGAACAAGAGTTTTGGGAGGAAGGCAGAAGAGGGGTGGGAGAGATAAAAGGGAGATATTGTTAAGTAGGCCAGGAAGAAAAAGTACGTTCGGCGACTCATTATGGAAGCAATCATACAACTATGCTTGATGTAACTGAACTACGGAGTGATATACCATATGTATTAACTCTCAAGCAACAGAAAATTTTTGAAGAGAAAAAACACAGATCTAGCAATGGGTTCTGGGATCCACTAAATCCCAGCTCCAACTTATGAACAACTCCTTCTTACATCGTTGACCTGCCTCATACTCACCTTCAGGAAGGGAACGCAGAAGATATTATGGTTACGGTAGCAAAATGTGGTAAAGCATTTAGATGGTGCCTGGCTATCAGATAAACTAGCAGCTGGGGTTAAAGTCTCCAAACAAGCAGCCCTTTAAGTGAAATGTCGACTAAGGGGTCAATAGGAAGAAGCACACCGTCATCTGTCACTGAGAGATTGAAATCGATATAATTCAAAATTGAAGGAGGAATTAATTTCCGAGTCTATATGGGAGAATCTGAGGTGCAGTTTGCGATCGATGGCAGTGGGAGCCCAAGACCCGTTTGTAGAACTAAATAGGAAATAGGCCGCCAGAGGGAACGCAACCCCCTTATCTAAAATTCAGAGGAGGGAAGAAAGCGACTGCTAAACAGAATGCTTGGGAGATAGGCATACAGAGGATCAAAGGCACAAATCTGACATAAATAGCTAAAACTTTGTCAGCAGCTATCTCCGAGGATGCAAGCTGGACTGGATCTGGTTTACAGAGTTTTCTGTATTTTTGTTTGGCTTTTGTTTGTTCATATTGGGGTGCATCTCAGCGCTGTAAACCCTCTTGATTTTGTGTTCTATCTATGCTTTTTTGTTTTTCAGTATATGAAACCCAGGATGGATGAAGTTATGGGGACAGCAAAGAGAATAAAGGTTTTAAGGGGAGATGTGCAGTGTGTGTGTGTGTGTGTGTGTGTGTGTGTGTGTGTCGGGGGGGGGGGGGGGGGGGCGGGTAAAAGGGAGGCGATGTCAAGAAGTCCATGTAGAAAAAGAATGTCTGGAATCAGATTATGGTAGCAATTACACAATTCTAATTCATGTGACTGAACAATTGTACAATTCTACTTTATGTGAATGATATGATATATATATATGTATGTATTAATCCAATTAATAAAAAAACTCAAAAAATTCTTCAAAACTTCTATGATCATTTCAAAGGAAACCAAAGTATAGATATAAGCAACTTAATGCGCCTCATGTTGGTTTGATTTTTTTTCACAATAGAAGGATTTATGCTAAGGATTAGACACTGTAATCTTCATCTTCTATTACAATAGGAAAAACATTTCCTTATTAACTCCATGTGAGCAGAAAAGCACTGTCATCACTGAGTAAAGAATCTCAAAATGACTTTCCAATGAAAACAATTAGGAAAAAGAGGAGCAAGGCACCAGGTTCACCAAGACATGATACAACCTTACAGGAAATCACTGGACATGGGGCGACTTTCCATCCGTCTTTCATTGCTTTGCATCAGCTTGAATTGAAAGTCTTAGAAGAGCCTTTGAGATACTATGCCTCCAGATATCATGATGATGATTGGAAAAATGGGAATATAGTTAGCATAAAAAACGAAGTGTGTGAACTCTGGGGAGGGGGGGAGGAAGGGTAATATAGGGAGCTGATATTGGGGGCCTGGAGGGAGGGAGAATGTTTTGAGAGTGATGATGGCAACGGGTGCGTAAATGTGGCCTGCATACAATTGATGTTGGTATGGATTGTGACGGGAGTTGTATGGACCCCCAATAAAATGATTCATTAAAAAAAAGGGGGGAGGGGAAAAGGGAGTTTTGTTTTGTTTTTTAAAGAGGAGCTTGTACCAAGGGCTCAAGTGGAAAATGCTTGGAAATGTATGTGGCAGTATGTGTGCAAATGTGCTTGATACAAATGATGTACTGAATGCAGTAGTAGTTGTAAGAGCCCCGAATAAAATTATAAAAAAAACCTTAAAAAAAGTTGTAAAATTCTTTTTGCTTTCTATTTAAACTTGAAGAAAAGCACTAGCTTGATGGGGTGGGATCTTTACATATGGCTTTAGGTAGCGTATTCTGATAAACTGTACACCAATGGTACACCATTGTGTAGATGCCAAAACTTGAAGCTAAGTCAGAATTCAGACTTCCTCTGTTTCTAGGAAGGCAGGACATCTGTGGCAAGTTCATAAATAGCTCTACCCTAAAACATTTCAATAACCATAAATCTTTTTCCCTTGTTTAAGTATTAATCACAGTGGCTACATTTAGAAAGCTGAAGACGCGGCACACTGGCTGGCCAGGATCTGGAGAGGACATGCAAGAATAGACTAAGACTGTACACCAGAGTGACATGTTGGCTGGCCCATCCCAGAAAATGAAATAGCAATGACTTAGATATGCCAGCTGGCATTTACTCACAGTTAATGTTTTGCTGTACTGTAGTAATTAGGAGACCTAAAGGCATATAGCTTCAGAAATAGAAGCTTGAAAGATAATTTAGCCTATTCTTCACTTTTACTATGTTGTATAATAGGGACAACTCTTACCTAGCAACTTCTCTCTTTATAAGTGAAGAAGTGAAAAATAATGAGTGAAGGAAGAAACTAGGCCACAATTTATTTTCATTTAAATTCCCTATGAAAGAGATTGCTAGTACCACCAATATATGGAAACGTAGGTATCTCCTTTCTATAGCTAATAGTGTTTTCCAAGTACAGATGACTGCCTGTTAGGTCTTCAAAGATTTCATTACTACTAAGCCTAATTTTCTTGTTCAATCAAAGCCAATAGTCTAGCTAAAGAACACAAGACCAGGGGAAATGCCATATCCAAATAACCAAAGGTCATGAAGTATCTTCAGCACACATCCATACACTCCTACTCCAACTCTCAAATTGTCCTCAAGCCCCCATACCCTCAAAATCCTTGTGCGGTCAGAAGGACAGAGTAGAAATGGTGCTGACCTCAAAGTTAGAGATTGGCTAAGATCCATAATGAATGGGCATAAAACTGCTTACAAGTTTCTTTATGACATTGAGACATTTTCTTTATCTATAAGAATGAATTTAAGGAGTTACTGTGGAAAGCAAGAGTAGGCCTAATAAATTATGTCAAATCTTATTATTATTGCATTATATTAAAAATATTGCTAGTAGAGAATACCAGAGAGATGTTTAGGAAGCCATTGCAACAAAACTGGGGGATACTGAGTGGCCTAGAATCCAGAAAGGACTCCAGCCTTCAGAACACAGAGGCTACAATCAGAGGCACAAACATAGCAATCATTGTGCAGGGCCGGGCAGTGCCTCCTAGTGGTACGCAAAATATCATTATGAGTTGGAACCAACTTGTTGGCCCCAAGCAACAATAGAACCAGTATTATTACTACCTGCTGCCACCTTGGAGACCCTGACTCATGGTGACTCCATGTGTGTCAAAGCAGGACTGTACACTCCACAAGGTTTTCAACAACTGAGTTTTCAGAAGCAGATGTCCAGTTCTTTCTTCTGAGAGGCCTCTGGGTGAACTGGAGTCCCCACCGTACTGGTTAGCAGCTAAATGCATTAAATATTCATACTTCTCTGCCCTTTCCTTCATTATTCAATGCTATTGATTTTTAAAAATTTTGTTTGGATATGAAATGGAGGGGGCCAGGGCAGTTGTGATAGGAAAAACTACTCACCATATCATTGGAATTCATTATGTGGGGGACAATTATTCCTATTATGTGGATAGTGACTGCCATTTGGGAAAGTAATCAGGAATGCATTTTAAAGTTGCTAATAAAAGTCATAAAACACACAGGACATTCACATTATAAGACCAAGTAGAGATTCTCAAATGGGATTTTCTTGGGGGAATGCCATAAATAGCAAATAACACTTAAGTACTATTTATTATGTGAGAGGCATTGTTTTAAGTGTTTAATCCAAACGAACCAAGTTAATCCTTATAACAATGAGAGGGTAGGTACCACTATTCATTCTGTTTTTACAAATAAAAAAAATGGAAGCAGAAGTAGCTCAAGGAAGGTCTAACCTTGCAAGAGGTGATCCCTGGGGGTCAGAACCTTAGTCAGCTGGCTCCAGAGTCTGCTCTTAATGCGAGATGGGTTGCAATATGCTATCCTAGAAAGTGCTCAGGACTAAACCAGAAGGATACTATGACCCCAATAGAATTTTTTAAAGTAAAAATCCTAATAGAAACACAATTTTTTTATTGTTCATGATGCTTTCTCAAACACTGCTATTATTTGTAGTAGGGTTCATTATGGAAATTTGATTTGATGCCAGTCCCTCTTCCACACACCCCTGGTCAAGTCACAATTAATATGTGGGAAAGGACCCAAGGAACAGTGTGCTCATTAGAGTAGGTACCTGCACAGCAAGATGTCAGGGCTGTGTCTGGTAGTCAGCACTAAGAAGACAGATATGTATGTTCTTTAAAAACGGGAAACCAAGCATTAGCATAAATTTTGTGTGAGAAGTTGAGGAGAAGGTAAGCCATACATGGAAAGTTCCCTGTGAACCTTTTAACAAGTACTTCTATGTAGAACACTTAGTATCTCGTCAAACTCTCTCTAGTCTCTGAAAGAGGCCTGATGGCGCAGTGGTTCAGTACTCACTCGGCTGCTAACATAAAGTCAGCCTTGTAAACTCACATGCAGTTTCTTGAAGAAAAAAAAAAAGCTTGTCATTGGCACCTATGAAGATTACAGTTTCATACTCAAATCCAAACTCAATGCCACCAAGTTGATTTCTACTCCAAGTGACCCCATAACGTGGCGTAAGACCGTTCCCATGGGTGTTCCAGGTCACACAGAAATATATGAGGCAGTATGATTCTGTAAAGGTTTAGAGCCTCTGAAACATTAGGAAAACAGTTCCACTCTGTCCTCTGGGGTCACTGTGATCTGCGATTTACTCAATGGCACACCACGTCTAAGACTGAGCATCACAGCTTTAACAATGGAACAAAATAGACTCCGGTTGTAATCCAAAGCTTAGATTTGTTACCTCATTCAGCATTTTTGATCAATAACTTTTACTAAACACTTGTTTAGTTGTTCTTTGATTTAATCTTCACAAGGCAATATGATGGATGGCACCATTGTAATTCCTCACTGCTTTGCTAAGAATGACATTATCACTTCAACACTGGGCCTTCTTTGAGAGTCTGCACGGCGTGACTTGAATACCTTCTTGGGAAAGAGAGAGCTTCATAGAAGAAATAGTCCCAGCCTCAGCTCGAGTGGGGGCACTATAACACCACTGCATGTGAGTCGTTACTAACAGGTTAAGGGTGAAGGATTAGAAACACCAGAATTGGAAGAAAGCATTTGGCCCTTTTCACAGCATTGCTTCAGAGGTGGTATGGTAAAAAGCAGCAGAGCAACGCATTGATCCAATTAAATGAAGAAACAAAAGTAGGCAACTCTTGTGAGAACTATGGCTACTCTACAACAGTTCCTGTCATCTGCCTTCTGATTCCACCATGAAACATTTTTGCTACCCATAATGACCTGCAGAGAGAGTTCAGATATTAAATATGGAAATTCTTTTCACTATTTAAAAATGTAATTGATATGGAAGATTTACAACCATTAAAAAAAATAGAACTCATGTGTTGTAGGCTTCATAAGGTTTAAAATACAATATATAGGAGGTCATGGAATATTTTAAAGGTATTTAGAATGTAGGACAAATAAACTAAGTCTATAAAACCATCCAATTCAATGCATTAAATCATTTGCATAAGTTCCTCTTTATTAGAAGCCAAATTATTCTGAGGCTTTCAGATTCATCCAGCCATGACTTCTATTTGTTTTATTTTAAGCTCCCAGTGCATTTCATTTTAACACCTAGCTATAATTTTAATTCAATTACACAGTATTAATATAGGAGAACAAGAATATCACAAAAAATGGAATTATCTCCAGAGTCACACCTTGTCCCCCTCTGTCTGATTGTCAACAAGGGAGATCTGAAGAGACCTCAAGAGAATGGGAAGAACTCCTCTTTTACACTCAACCAAAATGAAAGCTTAAATGATTCCGTAGACAAGGTAGCCTGATAGACGATGACTTGAGGCTTTCTTAGAAACAAATTCTAAGAACAGTCTCCATGAATCATGATCAAAATGTAATGTGGATGAAAACACCCCAGAAATGAATTGCAATTACCAAATACAGTTCTTGCTGGAACTGATTCCTTATTTATCCAGAAGGAAACTTGAGAAAGAATCACTGTCATAATGCATGGAATGTATGTCTGAATCATAAAATAACCCATCTTCCGTCTGAGGTGGAAATAAACCGTCATAACAATATATTCACCTACAAATAAAACATGAGGAAAATGTGTTATGGGTTCTGCAGGCAAACTTTCAATAGCATCATAATCATATATTACAGACTGAAAATCAGTGTTCAGGGGAAGGGAATTATCTTTGGTACATAACAGCGCAAGCACTGAGGGATATGTAGTTTCCTAACTAGTGGGAAATGCTATTGAGCATCATTTGACGCAAAAACACTTTCTATGGAGTGACTTTGCAATCTAATAAACTGGGCTATCGCTTAACATTCTTGCAGAATTTTTATGTTTCAAAATCTAATATTGCTGAAGCAATTAGCCTTCATTTATTTGAACCATTTCTTGAGTGTAGACTTTAAACTTTGAACCCAAGGAAGGGTGCTATATATTCCTTTATGTCATACATGTCTGCTTGTATTTTTTTCCTCTATACAGCATTTAGAAATGTCACTCTTCTCTACAGCCAAGTCTCTCTTTAAACTCGTGTGCATGTCCGTGGAACACTTACCTACTAGCTCAAGGAGAGACTTGGCTTTAAGGATTGAAGGAAAAAAACCACTAAGGTATGAAATAAATTATTCAATTTTTGGTTGACAAGAAATTTTTAAAGTTACATCCAAAGAGGACATATTAAGAGGGTTATTTAAGAAGCCATGATCTTACTCACAAGGAGTCTTAGTGGCCTGGTGATTATGTGTTGAGCATTTCTACCCTGTGACTCCAGGGCACTGAGAATGCTTTGGTTTGGGGTTAACCTTAATATGAGTGCCAGGAGAGAAGCACAAACTACTATTATCACTTTTCTCAATGGTAAAGTACTTTGGGGAGTTGAATCTTACTTAGACTGAAACCAAGAATAGGTGCTTTCAATCCTCTCATGTCTGTTTTAAATCCATTTGCAAATTAAAGCATGACAGTCATTCATTTTAAAAAATGGGTTTTCCCAGTAATATGTGCATGTAATGGCTATACTGAGAATAAGCAATGCTCAACATTAATTAGCACTAACTATAATAAAAAGGAACTCTTTCTTTCTGTTCACATCTCATTTAGAAAAACAGAAAAAGAAATCTCAAAAATAATTATCCATCGTTCTGTGACAACTTTAAGGTATATCTTGATGTATTTTATAATTAGCCTTTTGATTTTTTGCCTTTATTCTTAAATAAATATATACAGACAAGAACTACAAAATTAGGCAAGATTAAAAAAATGACTCTAGGAAAGCACATGCACACACACAAAGACACATCAAAGGTTAAAAACTAAACAATAAAAAAAAAGCAGTGGCACTCCCTCTGTCTTCATATCTTGGTTCAAAACTGTTTTAATATATCTGATTACTTTTGTTTTTGAATAACAACAACTAACATTTCACTACGAACTAAAATAAGATTATAGTTAAAAGTAAATCCTGAATTGTAATGTATGCATCAACTTTATTTCTTAACACTATTTGCGAAAGCACTGGATAATTCCATGAAAAAGGAGGATGAAACTCTATATTAGCATCAAGCAGGGGTTGGACTTCATTGTTAAACATCTCACCCGTAATTGATTTGATAGTTTCACTTGATACTGTTTGCCCTATCAAGTCATACTGAACCAAGCTGGAAGACTCCTTTGGAACTTCGACTGATTTCTCAGGACCTTTTGTCCAAGTATAGATCATCTCACTCTTTGGATATGCATCTGAAAGAGAGCCCAGAATAAGGTTAATGCAACCACTCACTTTTCACAGGCATTTGAGAATAGTCTACATGCTCAAGAAAAGATAGAATCCATGAAAACAATGATCATTATGATTTATTCAAACATGTCTAAGATTTAGAAAATGTAAAGAAATAAATAGTCTCACAGTTGGGAAACATTCTTTTCTTATGCCCATGGATGGAAGGAGGGAAGATTAACAACAAAGCAGCTAAAAGGCTATGTACACTTGGAATCATCTTCCAACTAATAGGGTATGTTGTTGAAAACCAGCACTAAAACCCTTCCCCAAATACGGTCAAACTGCTACTTTCTTCCCATTCAACACACTTCCTGGATGTAACCAATGATTTCTTCCATCCTAATGCAGCTCCACCACTTAGAACTCTACCAGATGCCGCTTAAAATAATACAACAAAAACAAAAACAAATCCGAGTGTTGGGAGCGCTCTCCAGGGGTCACCTCTTCCAGATGGTGCCTCTGGGCAATATCCCCACTGTTTGGGTACCATTCAGCAGTGACAACTGGCTCTTGGTTTGTAAAGCCCTCCAGGGAATATAATTACACAACCAGTTCCACTACCTTTCAACTCTTACAATCTTACAATCAGAACATTTTCCCTTCCATCTTCAACAAATCCCTCCCAGCGGCAATTTAAGCCCATTTTCTATTATTCGCTGCTCAGTGGAAATGGAGACCAGCTGCTTGCCTACCAAGTCTACCCAGAATAGATAGCTTGGCTCACACACAAATCAGTTCAAAAAGAACCAAAATGAATTGTGTACCACCTCCTGTAAACGTTCCTAAAATGGCTTAAGCACAGTGGGTCCTCAGCGGAATTGTTTTACCCTACAAAAAGAGTCGATAGCAAAGGAGGCTTTCTTTTTAAGTGACCTTGCAGGGGAAAAAAAAACAATATGAAAAAAAAAAACACACCAAAACCCCACAAAGTTAGTGTTATTCAGCAATACATAATCATGTGCAGTGTCTACTCCAGAAACATTTGAGGTGACTTCTGCACACATCTCAAGTCACTGTATATATGCTGTTCTAAATCAGGTGTGTCTCTCTTGACTAGATTAGCCTTGTGATTCTCTGGTTTGCTTGTTCATTTTTCTGTTTCATTCTTTCTTTCTCGTTGCTATGAATTGTAAACATATCTAAATGGTATGCTTCTCTTTCCAGAATAATTGGAATCCTTAAATGCTATGTTCCCCCTTTAAGAATTCCCAATCCCCAACAGTTTCCAAGGCGTGCTTTCTTTATTCGCTGCAACTCCTCATTTAGCATCTACTGTGCTCATACCACGGTTAAGAACACAACACCAGAGCATTTGATGATGCTGGGCGTGGAGACAAATTCCTCTCGATGAGGTTACCTGGGGGGTAAAGCTTACCAATGGACAACAGAACTCCTTTTTAATTAATTCCTAATAAAAGCATCCTTTCTGTCTGTGCGTCTTACTGCTTTTCATTCCTCTCATCAATCACTGGTCATAAAGCAATGAATCGCAGCTTCCCGTTAGCCCACTGACTCTTGTGACGCAGAGGGTCCTGAAAAGAGGGGTGGCTGCCAATTCTCATTAAATGAAGCCATGAGCAGCGGGAACAGCAGGCAACAGTTTCAAAATCAGTGCAACTGGGAGTCTGAAGCAAGAGTAAAAGCCACAATCTATTTTGGGTAAATTCTGATTGCACTGCATTGAAGGTTGGAGGCACACATCCGAAGAGGCAATCACATTTTGCTGCCATTTCAGAGAAAGGGCCTGGGGTGGGGGTGGGGGCGGGGGAGGTGGTGATGGCACCATATTGTTCCCATCCATTCAGTTCATCTTTTTGCCTTCATCTCCAAAAAATATCCTAAGCTCATCTATTTCATGCCATCTCCTCTACTCTCCTCCTCTTCTGACTTACCACCTTCTTTTCCTAACACAGCACAACGGTCTCCACACTTGTCCCTGTGCCCCCTCGAGCCTCACTACCACCCAGTCTCCATTGAGACTGAAATATGCCAATCAAAGTATGCCACACACCCCTTGGAAAACCTTCCAATGGCTTCCTGTAGCATGAGAGTAAAATCCCTCTCCTTGACATACTCTCTAAGGCACTACAGGATATTCCCTTGCCCACAACTCGACAATGTCCATGCTCCAGAACTTTTATCCTATAATGTTGCTTATGTTATACCAACCTAGGTCAAGGCAGCATGCGCTCAACCTTCTATGGCCTGTCACAAATGACTCCGCTTATGAGAGAGACTTAAAATCATAAAACACAGCTCATCTCAGCACATCTTCGATTACAACAAACACTAGCACCCAGCGTTTAGAGGTTTGCGAATTTTACTGCTGACCACCAATCTATTCATCATTGTGAATCCATCTGTATGACAGGTCTAAAGAGGCTTCACTTTAGGGGAGAAAGGCTCTGTTTTTTACTTCCATCTCTTAAAATACTAATCGGTTCCCAATCTTCTGAAATTCAAACCTTGGATAGGAGTTGTTAATTGACTGTGGCGGTCATGTGCTTGATGTCAATTTCATGATTGGGATGTAGGGGTGGAGATAGTCAATCTGGAGATAGTCGATGAGACCTCTGTGTGGGCATGGCTTTCTCCTGAGAATTCTGGGAAGTATCATGGTATTTCCCAATTGGAGAAGAGAGACTTGAGCGAGTCTCTGAGAGACAAACTACTGTCAAGATGAGATGACAGCATGCTGATCGATCCTGATTCCTGGAGAATGGAGGAGCCAGAGGAGATGCCAGGTTTGCCCTGATGGAGCCAAACCTCTGGGGTCGGAGAAACCATATAGAGATGCCTGCCGGCACTGAAATGCTTCTGCCACCCACTGCCTGTGGTTGTCCTGGTGTCATTGCAAGTATTTCATAAGTCAGAAGGAGAGTTTATAGACTGGTATTGGGCATATGGGCTAAAAACAGACTTGTGACCTTGGACTGGACTGGGTTGGGATGCTTGTATCCATATGTGTGACATGAATTTGTTTCTCTAGTCTACCTGGTCTAACACATTGACAATGACACATCACTTACATATATGTATTTCAGTCTATATGAGTTGGTCATAAACTCTGAAAGTATTTTTATTTTAACTTACAACTCCCAAATTTCAAAGGACATGCGTGGCCATCCATGGGGAAATCCACCAATTTCATTGGACACTCTGCACTTATCGTGAGCCTATGATGAAAAAGTTCAGTGACACAAAATTAGCCTTTCTTCCTTTCTCTCCCTCTCTTTTCATACATTTGAAATGAATTTGTATCTCACTAAAGACAATCACTAAAGATTCCAAGTCAGTGTTATCCACCCCCCTCTCTTTCTCTCTCTCTCTTAACCACTTGGATCAATATTTAGGTCCTGGAGTAAGAAATCTGGAAGGCTTTATTTATTTTTTAAGGCTATGAGTTTTTCATTTGTTTGTGCTTTAAGAAGCATTTCTATGTAGTTACACAGCCCATCTCAACAAATGAAACAGTAATAATATCCTACTTTAGTTTCATAAATGTGCTTCTCTACACCCCCATCCCTTGTCCCTCCCTCTATAATTTCTCTATCACCCCCACGCCCCACCCTGTTCCACTCTCTGGCCTGGCTTCCTCGTAGACTTCAAAGTCTTATCTTTTCATGCAGCCTTTTGTAACAAAGAATTCCATAGATTCTTTAAAATGGAAAGAAAAGAAGAAAAGGATTACCTCATTGTGTATAAAATAGTGCCATTTCTCATAATTCTAAAAAGCTTATTGGGAGCTGTCATATTATGGGAGACAGATTTCTTTCCATTCCTGAAGAAAGTATCAGGGGTCCATACTTTTGTTACCATCATGTTATTCAATCTCAGAATCTCAATGGGACCATCATACTTCAGTCTCTTGTCAACCCATGTCTGTCTGAAGAAGACATCCATCGTGTATTCCTAAGGGAAGAGTTGGTAGTATACTCAAAACACAGATGACTGCACATCGATGTATGCATGAGTCATTAAATTTTGCCTTCCTTTCCAATCGTAAATAGACTCCCTCAAATAAAAGTAAAATTAATAGGGCATAAATTATTTTAAATCTACAAAGAAGAAAGATTTTCAGCAATTAAAGCATATTATGTCCATCTTGATACCATAATCTATGACATTTTTCAGATAAATAAACATACATATCATTCATTCATGAATAATTACTATAATTTAATACAATTGTCAACAGCCAGTAATTACAGTTGTACTTTAATTGAGATTAGGTAGTGAGTTATAGCAAAATGAGTTAATGTGCAGCAAGTACCATTGCATAATGGATCATAAAATAGAAGGCATTTCCTTAAGACAAAATATAGTCTATAAAAGATCAAAGGTTTTTGTTCACAAACTTCTCATATTAAATTTAGTCAAAAAAAAAAAAAACCAAAGATTTTAAATCACTAGAAGCTTAGAGTCAAAGGAAAATAGAAATGCCTATTTGTTATGTAAACTAAATAGATCTAGAATAAGAAGACAGAATTGAGTGAATGAATTTATGATGACCTATTGGTTGATATTCTAAGCTCTTTAAGCATAAAAGTAATGGAAAGAGCAAGAGATAGTGAAAGAGAGGAAGTGGGAAACTGGGTCAATGTGAAGTGTTACAATATAAGTCTCCTGTTGTTGCTAGGAGCAGTTAAGTTAGTTTTGACTCATAAGGACTCTAGGTTCACCAGAATCAAACATCATTCAGTCCTGAGTCATCCACACAACTATTCTTGTATTTGAAAAAGCTAATGTTTGAAGAAGGAATAGACTGTCCACTTTAGAAGAATTAGCTACTGAAAACTCTCTAGCTAGCATCAAAACATGTCTCCTAGAATTTAGTTTCATTCCCAAACTAATTACAGTTTCTCATTTCCTCTACCTCAATAGATTTCTCAAGGAAAACAAAAACAAACAAGCAAAACCTATACTCACAATTATGTCTTAGGGATGAGTAATAAGAAAATTCTTTTTATTATTGGGAGTGACTCCAAGCCATGTTAGAACTGAAGCATAAATACAGTGTCTTACATTTAAAAAATTTTAATTTACTTAGGCTGTGTCTTGACTTTTTAGCTTTGTGGGAATGACAACAAAATGAATATTAATTGCTTTCTTTGCTGCATGTTTTCATCAAACCTCAAAATTTGGGTTACATTTCCCAAATACCTACCATTTCAACATCAGAAACGGGTCCAAAGCTGGTAACATATATGTCAGTTTTGACTTCTGTAACAGGACCTAGTAGGTGTGAAGTAAATAAGTGTGAAAAAATAATTACCAATTTTACAGGCTAGGTGGGTGAGATAATTAGAGCGTAAATACAGATGTGATATACTATTTTATAAGCATCTTATCTTTCAGTGAGAAAGCTCATCTCCACAAAAATAATGTACACACAGAATAGTAAAACTATGAAACATTGTTTACCTATAATCAAAAAGAAAGTCCAATTACTTACCAGGAACCAGCTTTCTTCAAAGACCTATCATCCCTGGACACTGTAACCACAGACAGTGCCAAAGCACAAAACATTTAGCCTTTGCTAAATATTCATCATCAGACTGAATTTTAGTAAAAAAGCGATTAGAAAGAGGGAAGTTCAGTGGGCTCCAAGTCAGTTCACCAAACATAATTCATGAAGAAAGTGTTCTGTGTCCTATTTTGATAAGTAACAAGTTACCAAAAAAGTAAAAGTCTTGTGAATTATTATATATATATTTTTGGTCATTACTGCCCTGGTGGGAGTAGGAAGCTCAGCCTTACTTTTGGAGAACTCCTGCTGGATTTGAACTCCCAACCCTGTGGGCTGCAGTCCCGCACACAACCACTACACCACCGGAGCTCAGCAGTCTTGTGAATTATTATCTAAGGCACAACTACTGGTCTCTACTTGTCTGGAGTGAATAAGAGTGAAGAAACTCAACAACACATGGAAATAGTCTAATAGACGAATGGACAATGAGAATACTAATCTCCATGACCCTGAGACCAGAAAAACCAGGTGTCTAGTAGAAGAATGCAGTCTCTTTTAGGAGAACTTTGAAAGTGATGGCATTAGTCGGTTGTGGACAGAATGGGAGAACTTGGGGAACAAAATTCAAAATCACACAAAAAGAACCAGACTGATTTGTCTCGGAAAGACCTCTTGAACACAGCTCTTGTGATTCTTCAGGTTGGGAAATGAATTATCACATGGCTCAATTTTCAGCCAAACAATTAAAAATCAACCCCCCAAACAACTCACTGTCACTGAGTGGTTGCTGACTGCGACTAACCCTATCGTACAGAATGTCACAAGCCCTCCAAGTGTTCCAAACTGTAGCTGCTGAAGAGAGTAGGCAGCCTTTTCTCCTGCAGGGTTCATGGTTTGCAGAACTAACCCCAACCACCAGGCCTACTACGCCAAACAATAACCCATATCATAGAATATGCAATGATCGAAGAGAAAAACCTAGTGTTTATTCAAGGGCAACCTTTATGGGTTTAGGAAAAAAAAAGATGGGGAGGAAGTGGGATTAGTTAAATTATATTGGGGGAATTGCCAACAGTAGAATGAAAAACATTATGTACAAGTTGTTAAAGGGATAATTGATCTACTCTGTAAACTGTCATTCAATATGTCAAAAAAAAAAAAAAAAAAGCTTAGAAAAGAAGGACTGTGGCCAGAGGAACAGGAAGAAGAGAAAATACAACAGCTGTAAGGACTGTAGTTGAGGATGCAGGTAAGTAATGTAAGCACAAACATTATTCCTATCACCTTTAATAGCTAATAGTGATTGGGATCAAAAGCAAGCCCTATTACCATGAGATCAACCCACATTGGTCTAACTTGTTAGTTGTATAGTCCTGAGCAAGTTAGTTAGCCTCTCTATAGAAGGAACAATACCTATCAGCAAGACAGTTGGTAGTATCATACAAAATCCAAAACACACATGAATGACTCGTTAAATGCTAGTTTTCTTCCACTTTCCACAATGTCCACTACAGAGAGTCTTTCCATTGTCTAGATAAGGCCGATTCATCAATAAATGTATGGCTCTATTTGGCAGAAGAAAAGTTAAGTGCATCACAACTACGTTTGCTAGCACAAATTTCAAACAATGGACATTTTATAGCTTTATTTATAAAAATAAATCAGAATATTTATCTCTGTAAAGCGTTAACGATTGAGCCACTCAAAAAAGTTAATTATGGGAGAATGAGAAAATGACTTCTTAAAATGTCTTTTTGAAGAAGATTAAGATTAAAAAGTAGAGGTCAGATTATTATGATAATGACCTTTGAAAAAGAAAGTAATCATAAAATGTATGCTGAATTCTTATTTCCATGAGAAATTAGAAGTAACAACAAATAGTGGTAGTGTTGATCTCTAAAATTGAATTGCTCCAGACATCGCTAGGAAATCCAGGAATCAGGGAATGAGTTTCACTTAAGAAGAAGGAGCTTTCACCCAGATAGGTTAAAGATTTTTACAGAACCTTGTGAAAGTATTGAAAGACGACAATCCTGTCTGACTAAAAGTCGGAACAAGCAGAGATAAGTTCCTCAGAGCAATTAGGGCTGGCATTTCCTGGCATCTGCATTGTGAGGTAGTGAATTGTTTGATATGAATTACCAAGCTATAGTTTTGTGTCCCACCAAATAACTGGGTGGGTTTCATGAAAATAGGGGGTATGGAATATGGGGATGGTGCAGGTTTGCCATTCTACTGACTTTAAAATAAGCCAGCTCAGAAGCAGGAACAGGGATTTTACTGCTATCAAGAACCAAGTGCCAAACTAGAGCATGTCATTTGGACCACAATATCCCTGCACACCGTGACACCAGATGAGCGGGGATGAGTAGAGTCATCTTAGAACATACAGCCAAGGTGACAGCTGTCCCTATATACACAGCAAGACAAGGCGAGTGTCCTCAGGCAGAAGGCTTGCTTGCAGAATGGGGTGTCTGCAGGCACTTCATGGGTGGAGGATAGTTAGGTTTGCTCACCCATAGAACTAGCCTCTAAGCTAAGGTTGAAGATCAAGCAGTGTGCCCTGTGGGTATTTACAGGCATCACTAAATCTGCTGCTTTCCTAACATTTCTGAGTAGAGGGGGGGCCAAGGTGTTGAATGGCTGACAGGCCTAGACACAGAGATACGTCTTTGTAGGCATGACTGAGAAAAGGTGCGGCTCCATGAGAAATTGTATTCAGAGCATTTCTGATCCTGACTTGTAGACTGACAACTAATAAGCCACATGATTGTGAGTGTATTATGTGAGGTTATTGAAATGAATTATCAAAACCAGCAGAGAAGTAGAGTGCCTTGGGAGGGACAAGTGGTATGAGAATTGTTAAAGAAAGGTGGAGGGTGGAGGGGTTTCTGAACTTAGGCTGATCCTGAGTTTATTTTTATTACTTGTGAAGTCAGAGGGGGTTGCATCTCACCTCTGGACCATTTTTACACATCTGGACTATTTGAAAAGATGCTTGAGATATTAAAATGTACTTTGAAGGTCAGCTTAGGACAGTGGTTTACAAATCTAAGTTGCATTCAAATCTTGAGAAGGATTTGTCAAACCAGAGACACTGCTTGCACCCTGTGCCAGATATGGACAACTAATTTTCATTTCTAACAAAATCTTATTTTTCTTTTTCTATACCTAATAGACAACATCTCTTATTCTACAAGTGTTTCTCAAACAGTGTCCTACAAAATATTAACATCACAGATATATTATTGAGGTGAAGAGAGTGTAGCAGAGGAAGGGATAAGGTTAATAATGCTTTTCCTATGAATTTATTTTAAGTCATATATATGTATATCTAAATCATTATTGTGCCAGTCATGTGCTTATGTTAATTTTATGACTGAAATGTAGGGGTGGAGTCTAGCCTGTTAATCTAGAGATAGCCATTGAGTAGCCAATGAGGCTTCTATGTGGGCATAGCTTTCTCCTGAGACTTCTGGGAAATCTCGCCATATTTCCCTCTTGTAGATGATAAGCTATCTTCCCCAGTTGTTGGGAGTTAGTCTCAGAGATGATTAATCACGGACAAGACAAACTGGCAAGGTCCGAGAAGCTGGAGGAGTAGGTGGAGAGACCACACAGCTTTGCCCTGATGGAGCCAGACCTCTGAAGCTGGGGCGGCCAGATGGAGACCTCTGCCAGCGATGAGTTGCTTCTGTTGTTGATGAACCCTAAGCCTGGGAAGCGAGGAGCCATGGGGAGACCACTGCTAGCGCTGGGATTCTGTACCCACTGACCTGTGACCTGAGTCGGAAGGAGACTTTATAGACTGATTTCGGGCACATGGGTTAATATCGGACTTAGGACTTTGAACTGGACTGGGCTCAATGTCCTGTTCCTCCTGTATATAAACCCTTTTCTTATATCTATATGCTTGTCTATGAAATTTGTTCCTCTAGTCTACCCGGACTAACACAATTAAGTTATAAGATTCCATGATAATGAGCATTTTCCATTTTTTTAAAAAAATATTTTTCAAAACCATTTTATTGGGAGTTAATACAGATATATCATTCCATCATTACATCCCATCAAGCAGTATTGTACAATTGCCTTTACCAACAAAATCCTCTCCTCCATTATTGTAACCCTTAGAAACCATTATTCCACTTGCTGTCCATGAAGGCTCATCCTGGGTTTCATACCGTGACAGTTACATAATCTCCTGTCAACTTGCAAAGTGATGGAGTCTAGCCTATCAATCAGGTCAGAGCTAATAATGCCGCTGTGGGGGCATGGCCTTCTCCTGAGGATGCTGGGAACTCCTGTCTTCCTTCCTGGAAGCAGGACTCCCTTCTCTCTGTAAGATATTGCTGATGACAAGGCACATGGGACTACACTGATGTAGCTAGAGACCTGGAAGTGGAGAAACCACGTGGAACCCACACTGGTGCTGTGACACTTCCACCACCCCAAGACTTTCCACCCACTGCCTGTGATTTTCCTGCTTTCAGTGTTAGCGCATGTGCAGAGTGAGTCTGAAAAGGAATTTACAGACTGATATCAAACATATGGGCTAGCATTCGACGTATGGACTTGACCTGGACTGGGCTGGGATGTTTTCTTAATATACAATTACTCCCTATATGTAGCTCTTTCTTATACACCTAGAAGTGTCTAGGAATTTGTTTCTCGAGTCAACCCAGACTAACTTAGATACACTGAGAAACATATAAAAAAATTCAAGAGGGTGATGATATCTAACATGCTTTCCAGTGATTCTGGTAAATACTAACTTTTCAGAGTTATAATGTCAATATGTGAGATATCCAGTTAATATGATTAATAAATTAAATTGCTTAAAATCATTTAAAGAATATAATCTTACAATGGTTATCCCTGCTGTTCTAATATCCATTGCATTATTATTAGATATACTAACTTTAAAACAGAAAGATCAAGACCTAAAAGCAGGAATTGAAAAACACAAATTTTCCAGAAAGGATATGACTGAATTATGGGGGACAGATCTGTGGACGTTTGTGGGTCTCCATAGTTTGCTCATGTGGAAAGCAAGTTGGCTAGAACTGAAGAGATATGGATGAAACCTCTTGGTTGGCTGCTGTGGGCTGCTGCTTCTGACTCATAGGTACTCATAAGACAGAGTAGATCTGCCCCACAGTGTTTCCATGGCTGTGATATTTATGGGAGCAGATGCCTCGCTATTTCCTCCTCTGGAGTCACTAGCGGGTTCCTACCATCGACCTTTGGTTTAATTATCAAATGTGTAATGGCTGAAATATCAAGGTTCTTTTGGACCCTCTCTACTGACCAGAAAACACATACAGGCCATTCTTAGAGTGTTCCATAGATAGTTAATGCCAATATGTGAACCTATTCTTGCATATATTATGTATACATCGATTAATTCTCAAACAAATGCATTGCCATTGAATCGAGGCTGACTCATAGCAACCCTGTGGGAAGCCTTTGTGGGGTTCTGAGACGGTAACTCTTTACAGGAATAGAAAGTCTTGTCTTTATTCCAAAGGGCTGGTGGTTTCAAACTGCTAACCTTGCAACCACACAGTTAGCAGACTAACATGCAACTGCTACATGACTGGGGCCCCATTCTGCCATTACCTGAGAAGGAGAAATATCAGAAGAGTCACAAAACTAAAATCCCCTGTATGAACTATGAGCCAGTATAAAAGTATCATTGACTAGAATAACTAACCAACAGGATGTTTTGTGTCCATTTTGGGATGATGTTATTTTAATCTCAAGATAAAAATGAAGAGAAAAGTAACAGCTGTGACAAATCAAAAGATCAGACATTAAAAAAAACACACATTTTTTCCATTAAGTATTTTATGCTTGACACATCGTATATGTAAGCTTTCAATATCACTTTGTAGTCTGTGCTTTTTGAGTAGGCTCTGGGGTCTGATCTACATTTTTTTCTCTTAGGCTTTTTAAAAGCAACTTCTTGCCCAAAAGAAATTGCTTGCCCAAATTTCCATTTGAGATTGAACTCCAGACAAAGGCAAACAGAAATGTGTGGCTCAGGATTTTCAAAAGCTGCTTTCATAATTATGGAAGAATCAGACCACGAAAATAACGTATAATCTAGCTGGCTGAGAAGTAGACAGACATTCAACACAGACGGTATCCAATCAAGCAAGAAGGGACCAGTTGAGAATCCTAGACCCCTGAGCTATAAAGAAAAGGAAACAGCGGCAAACAGACCAGCTAGACTTGTGTTCCCAGCAGCCTCACCCGCTGGGCAAAGAATTATTAACATTATATCCATACAAATACAGATAACTTAATTTCACACAAAGGAACACAGCACAGTTACTTAAACAGGTGAATAAAATACAGAGTCTGGAGGTGTTTTTGAAAAAGAGATGTTAATGTAAAAGTCTAGTAATGAATTCGTAACAGTATTTAGACATCATCTGATTTATATAAAGATTGATGGAACCTTGGAAAACACAGAAAAAAACATTAGAAGAACTTGAGGAAAATACTACAAAACCAAAGTGACAAAGTTAATATAAAATAAAAACTACAACAGCAACAAACGAGCAAAGAGAAATCCAGGAGTTTAATGCAGAAACTCATAATGTATTGCAAGGACCAAGGAATAGAATTAAGTCAATGGAAGGCTGAATTAGAGAGCTTAAAGAAGACAAAGATCTCATTACTAATCTGCCAGAGGAGCGATCAGGAAAAAGAACCAAAAAAAAAAAAAAAAAAAATCCTGACAAAAACTTAAGAATTAAGTGAGCTGCCAATAAAAGAAATAACTTACATGTGGTCAGAATTCCAGAAGAGGTAGAAGTGTGGGCTTTTTAATTTTTACTTTTAAATGGGGGAAACAAAGGAAAGTGTGTTTTCTTGTTTTAATGGAGAAAATGTAGAAACAATATTAAAACTTCCATATCATGAAAGATGAAAATACATGCATTCAGGAGACTCAGTGAACAGGATAGGACTCTGTTGGCCACTGAATTATGTCACGGGCCTCTTTTAGCTAGTCTCTGCATTGTTCTCCAAGCAAAGATTTCCTATGGGGTATGCCTAAGGAAAGGGAGGGGCAAAGACTGATAGAATTCCCTTGCAAGCACTTGCTACCGGGCTTCATGGTGATTGATGACCTGTCGCGGATGAAATGAGCCCTCACAGAAGACCCAGGAAGGATCTTACTACAGCAGGGGCCAGGAGTGGAGCATGTCCTGCACCATGAGACTCCTTGAACGAGAAGACACTGGCAACCAGAGGAGGGGTGAAGGAGCATCAGCAGCTGCAGAACCTGGAACCAGAGCATGAGACAGTAATGGACTTCCCAGGGCACCCAGCAAGAAAAGCCGAGTGCTTTGGGGCAGGATGCTGGCTTGTAGAGCGAGTGTCTCTGGCACTTAGATGAAGGAGCAGAGTTTGCTGACCTATGGAGCTGGAAGCTGAAGTTGCTGAAGCGGCAGTGGAGCGCTTTTGGAGTGAGGTTTATGGTAGAGTAATGAACATTTAATCCAAGGAGCTGGCTTCATGAGTCCATGGGGGAGGAGGGGGGGGGCACTGTGCAACATGTCCTGAATAAACAACTGCATTCTGAGCATTTCTTACCTGCATTGTAACCTGTTCACTTCCTTAATAAACTCATAATTGTGGCTCTTAAAAAAAGAAAAAGAAAATGAAGTATACGGTAGGTCCCTCTTAAAAATGATACACAACGCTCATTTTTACATTTTTTGTTATAAAGAAATCTACTTCATGTTGAACCTGAACTCAAAATGTAGTTGATTTCAGAGGCTTCTTTCAGCATAACCTCCTTAACCTCTTGCAGAACCAGCCCTTGAGAAAACATACTTTGGAAGCATGGAGAATAGAAAGTACATGTGTCAAGGGTCTTAGGATCATTTGGTGTGATCTTGGGTGGGGAAATAAAGCTTGATGGGAGCGATCCTCAAGTTCATTCCATTTCTAATTTTCTCTGACATCAGGACTTGACTAAAATACTTTTCAGCTTCTGAAGCACATGCTTGATATTTGAAGAGTTTTGTTAAGACTCCTAGCTAGGATCAACACATAAAAATTAGTAAAAAGGCAATGTGTATATTTGTGTAGGCAGGGACCATGCCAGCATAACTGGCAGCAAATGGTATTAAAGCAGTCCAGAAAAGTGAAGGTCACCCACCTCTCAGAGAAAACTGTGTGAAGGATAACAAAACCCCGCTCCACATGCCAGCTGCTTCATTGGGAAGTCTCAGTCACCCATCCCTGTTTCATTTAGACCTCAGCTGTCCTTGTACCCTCTTGGCCCCCAGCCACTTGGGACTGGGTGACGAACTATCAGCCATACATTCGGGGGTCTTTGACTCTCTGTTTGTGACCAGCCAAACTCTTCTCTTTCTCATTCTCCTTCACTGGGGGCTGGGTTTGCAGGTAACACCTATAAGCTTGGAAGTCCAACATGACTCTTTCCGTGACAGACTGGTCCAATACCTCTATTGTTTGGGGTCCAATAATTCAAAGTTCCAGGAAGACAATATTCTTGCAATCACAACTTTAAAAAGAGTTAAAAAATTAAGAAACACTGTGATGGCTAGGGATTGTGCCAACTTGACACTCCTGGGTGAGGGTAGGAGTACAGCCCAACTTATTAATTGATATCTTAAACATCCTTATGTATAAGTGAGAAAACCTGAGAACCCTTTCACTGCCCCTTCACCTCAGGCTTCCTGGGACTCTGCCTGCCTCCACTAGCAGCCCCAAATGGGCCATCAAGACCCTGAGAGTTATCAGTGCCCACGTTTCCAATTTTGGATTCAGTTGGATGTCCAACCAGCCCCTGTGTCCTTCCTGCTTCCTGCTTCTCTTGTCTGTGTCATCATCCTGCAGCTACCAGAGTCTGAAGAAGCCTCAGGCTTACACTGAACTTATGGACTTGAGTGGGACTGGGCTGTAATGCCTTCTTGATATAAGATGGCTTACACACATGGTGTCACTGGACCTGTTCCTCAAGACAATCTGGCCTTACCACAGCACAGAGAGCAAATAAGAGAGAGGCCCCAGTTAGAACTTCCCTGCAGTTGAGAGGTGTGTGTACTTATTCTCCCAAGAGCAGGTGGATGCTTTCTCTCACCCAGCAGCTCCACTAAGCTCCCCACTTCTGATTTATTTATTTAAAAAATCATTCTAGTGGGGGCCCTTACACAAGTCCATGAATCACATATATGTATATATATGCATATATGCACACACACATATATATGACTCATTAAGCTTGCTGTTGGATCCCATGCCATCCAGCTTTCAGGACAGTCGAGAACAAAAGGCCAAATTGTTCTCTGGACATCACAAAACTGATAGGACATTTGGATTGGTGAAAATTTAATTTTGCCTGGAAAATTATAATTGATAAATCTTTGTTTCCTATTACCTTCATCTTCATTCTGTGAACAAAGGTGTTTATAGTTATAGCTTTCCCTTGACTCATGCTTTACTATGAAGTGTGTATTCAGGCTGATTGGGACTCTTCCCAAGTAGGAGAGACTTGCTTCTCGAAGCCACAGTGTTCCAGGGGTTATCCCTTGGGTTGCTAACTGAAAGGTCAGCAGTTCCAAACTTCTAGCTGCTCTATGGGAACAGAATGGGATGTTCTACTTCAATAAAGAGTTACCGGGTCGACAACCCACAGGATAGTTTTATTCCATCCTATAGGCTCTCTATACATGGAAATTAACTCAATGGAAATGAATTTTTGGGTTTTTTTTTTGTTTGGCCTTACAAAAGTAAGATGGATATGAAATAGCTTGACAGAAAAAAAAAACAGACAAAAAAGCAAGCTATTGTTTTCTAAGAAGACAGCTAAAATAGAAAATATAAGTACTCTATGATAAGATAGTCTTATTTTTGTTTAAGCATTAGTGCTTTTCCAATTTCAAAGCATCTTTATATAAACTCTACCTTTAAACCATTGTCACAACCCCAAAACGAAGCAGTGCAGTCCTGGTGTGACAAGTTAGGAAATGGAGGAACAGAGCCCTTGCAGTGTAGCTACAAGTCACAAGAAGAGCAAATAACTACTAAAGCTTTCCTCGGTCTCTAAACAGAAACTAAAGCCCATCGCCATGGAGTCGGCTGTGGCACACAGGACTAGAAGAGCACCAGCCATGCTATTTCCCGGACGATCAATCGCTATGGAAACAGACTGGTGGGTATGACCTGCTGACCAAGGACTTCCCCTCCTATAGATGTGGGTTATATTTAGACTGCTAACCAAAAAAGGTCAGCATTTGAACCTACCAGCTCTTTTGTGGGAGGAAGATGAGCTTTCTGCTCCCATGCTGATGTCCAGCTTCTGACCCCTTAGCCCTTAGTGTCGCTATGACTTGGTGGCAGAGCATTTGGTTTCTCAGTTCTCATAAAGCTCTAAACAGCCTGTAGAGAAGCTTTCTCTAAGCACTTTCCATTCCTCAGACAAAATTTTAAGTTGCTCCTTTTCCTTCTGAATGTTTCCTGGCTGGAAATTTATTAAAGCAGACTCTTGTTGATAGATCTTCATCGACTATTAGGCAGAGGCTTATGCCTAGAGATTTTGTGATAACTTTGTACATGTACTTGAAACATTTATCCTCATCAAATATCATGTCTTGCATGTGAACTAGTGACATGAATCAGGCTACTTATAATGGCTAAAATGATAGTCTTATAGTGTCTTGTTTCACTCTGTTTTCTCTGTACAGTTTATATATTACCAGCAATTGCTTTTTCCCAAGCGCAAAGTCAAATATATTCACCCCAACATGAAGTTTTTGTTGCTGTGATCATTGTTGCTATTGACAACTAGCTGATGAATTGGAAGGCTTCCTTGGTATTGGGATTTTAACACATAAATAAATAATGATGGTCCTTCTACTTTAATTCTGATCATAATTTAGTCTAATTTTAGCTGGGCATACATACAAAATGATTAATTTCCAAGTGATTTCTATCATCAGAAACATGTAATTTGGATTACCTAACACTCAAGTTCTCAAAATCCTCCAATTTACCAAAAGGGTTTTTTCCCCTCACTTTTTGCTATTATTAGTATTTTAACTGAAGCTTTTAATTAACCACCTGAATTCTATATTCTCCTTTACCAACTCCAAAAAGAGGCGATAAGATGCCATTCTTCTCTAGCTTTAATAACTAATGTTTATTTTCTAATATCTACTCAGAATATTTCCTCATTAAATTCTGAGCTGAACTTCTCCCTCACTGGTAAGAGTCAACACCGACTCTCAGTGATCCTATAGGACAGGGTAGAACTGCGTTGTATTTATATGGAAAGGAAGAAGAAACGAGAAGGATGACAAAACCTCCTCTTCAGCTGCCCCCCGCAAGCTTCTGTGGCCATTTTAACTGGATCAGAACTCATTTGATAGTGTGGGTGGGGTTGTTTTCCATAATTAGTTGAGCATGAACTCAAGGCTCCAAAGGTGCCTTGACACAGGAGAGCAGGGCACTAACCCACTCAAAGGGAGAGAATTGGTGATGTCTCTACAGGAATGGGAGCGTGCATGCAGACCCCACCATGGAGCACCCAAACTTGAGGACAGCCTAACCGCATGGAGCATCGCATGAACAGAGTAGGCTACAGGACTGGCCCCAATCCGAGCCAAACTGACACCCTCCCTAGAAGTAGGTGCGACAGAGAACAACACTAAACCTACAGGTTCGGGAAAGGGCTGGCTTGCCATGCCCACACCAGAAGAACAAGGAGAGTGGGATGATCTAGACCTCATATTGACACATCAAGTTTGAAGGACAGTGTTGGGCCAACAACAGCCCAAGTCATGATGTCCCCTCACTGGAACCATACAGGGACAGAGGACAATATGAGAACACACAGCAGGGAGTGAGTCGGGTCTGAACATCCCACAAAGGGGCGGACCAAGAAGGGAACCAAACAGATCAGCAATGGGAGCAAAAACAAAATCACGAAGTCCCTGGAGAAACCCCCAAATAGACTTTGGGCTAGGAGGGGCAGCTTCTGGAAATCCCCCAGTACCAATAGGGAGATATTCATTAAGGTCAGCAGACAGACCTGGAATTAAGTATGCTTTGATCGTTTGTTTGTTTGTTTTTTGCTGGTTGCTATTATCTTTTTTCCTCTCCTTTTCTCTTTTTATTCAATCTTTTCTCTTTGTTTGGTCTCTGCTATTGTTGGTTTGTCTACTTAGATAAGATAGGCATGGGAAGTAAGCTCAAGGAGAAAGCAATGACTGGACTGTTAGTGGGGAGGATTGGGGGCTGGGGAAGACATGTAGAGGTGACAGAAGGGAGCACTGAGCAAACAACACTATAAACAGTAAAACAACTAGGGAATCAAAATCAACAACAAGGAGGACATAGAGATTCGGGAGGTGTTAGAGCAACAGCAATCTCGCTGAGCAGAATTACTGAGAGGTGGAAGAAGAAAAAGTATGATGGTGGGGAAGGCGGAAAGTTAAATGAGACATAGGAAAGATCTAGGAAGCAAAAGTATGGATAGAGGTATAAGCATAGGTGTGCACTGATGTAAACACATTAATTCTTAAAAATAGAGGTATTGGCCTATGTACATGTATATGTATATGGCAATACACTGAGGTACTGGACAAACTTTGGGCCAATGCTCATGCCCTTCCTCAATGCAAAAACACTTTGTTCTAACCTCAGTTTTGTGATGTTCACTCTCCCAGCACAATCACTGAAGACAAAATGGGTGCTTGAGCAAATGTGCTGAAGAAAGCTGATGGTGCCCTGTTATCAAAAGATAGAGTGTCTGGGGTCTTAAAGGCTTGAAGTTAAACAAACAATCATCTAGCAGAGAACAACAAGCCCACATGGAAGAAGTACACCAGCCTCAGTGATCATGAGGTGTCAAAGAGATCAGGTAACAGGCATCGGAACACCCCAAACAAACAAAGAAACAAACAAAACCCTATTGCTGAGAACTGGGGGGGCGGGGGGGGGGGTCAGAGCAGAAACCTAAAACCCATCTGTAAACAATGGGACAGCCCCTCACAGAAGGATCACAAGGAAGGGATGAGGCAACCAGGGTGCAGTATGAGACACAATATTCCTTTGGTTCCTTGAGGCTTCCTCACTCCCCTCTATCATGCCGCTAGTCCTGCTTTCACGGCAGGCTGGACTGGAGCATGTGCACAGGTATAGATAAGAGATAGAGCTCAAAAAAGAAATAAAACAGGAAAAAAAAAAGGGGTGAGCCCACGTGGCTTAAGTGGTTGAGTGCCGGACTGCGGCCCGCGGGCTTGGCGGTTCAAATCCAGCAGCGGCTCTCAGAAGAAGCACTGGGTAGCGCCCACGACCACCAGAGGCAGTGATGTCCCCGCCCAAAAAACAAAACAAAACAAAACAAAAACAAGAGATAAGAGCTCAGGAAGCAGGGAATCCAAGAACAGTAGCAATACCAGGCCGGTAGGGGGAAGGTGAGCCAAGGAGGGTAGGAAGAAGATTGCAATGATGGATACATAACCACCACCACCCTCCACCCACTGCAGGGACGAACAACAGAAACCATGGAGGAAGGGAGACAGCAGACAATGAAAGATGTGAAAAGAATAATAATTCATACTTCATCAAGGGATCAGGAGAGTGGCGGGGGGGAGTGAAGGGGGGATGGGAAAGGAGCTGAGACCCAGCAGTCAATAGAAAGTAAAGGTTTAGAAAATAATGATGGCAACATATATATAAATACACTTGTTACAATTGATGTATGGATTGTTATAGGAACAGTAAGAGCCCACAATAAAATGGTCTTTAAATTTCTTTAAAAGGATGCCTGAGTTAATCCCATCATCTGGTTAATCCCTACCTGGTGTCCTCAGATTGTATGGGGAGGGGGGGAAGTGTAGGAAGGAATTTAAAAATTTCATATATTTACATTAACTTTATTTTCTTTACTAATTTAAATCATTTTATTGGGGTCTCTTATAGATATTATAGCAACCCATAAATCAATTAGATCAAGCTAATTTGTACATATGTTGCCATCATCATTTTCATTATCTTTATACTTGAGCACTTGGTATCAGCTCCTCTTTTTCCCCTCCCTCCCCTCCTCATGAAACCTTGTTAAATTATATATATATATATATATATATATATATTATTCATCATTCCTATTGGTTCTCCTTTTCTTCCCCTTTCCCCCTGTGGAGGTTACATGATTGGTTGTCAATATGAGACCGAAGAGTAAATGGGGTTGCAGCTTGATGATCTCATTTGGAGTTGCTAAGGAGATAAATAGCTTGCCGGAGGCAGGAGGCAGGCTCACTCCCTGGGAGAAATGTTTGCTGACAAGACACATGTTGCTATGCTGCAGATGAAGCAGCCACATGGGGACCCCTACCTGCGCTGAGATGCCTGTAACACCACTGAATTCATAAGACTTACCACCTACTGACCTGTGATTTTCCTGCACTTGATGCCATTACTCATGCTTCGTGAGTCTGAAGAGGAATTTATAGACTCGTGTTGGACATATGGGCTAATATTAAACTTATATACTTGATCTGGACTGGCCTAGGATGTTTTCTCAATATTCAATTGCTCTTGTATATAAAACTCTTTCTTATGCAAATATGTCTATGAATTTGTTTCTCTAGTCTACATAGACTAACACACCCCACTGATCCTCCCCTCATGGTACACTATTCCCATTACTGTTTCTGAGGGTTTATTCGTCCTGGCTTCTGTGGGTCCAAAGCTCTTATGTGTACCAATGTACATACTTTGGTCTAGCAGAATTTGTGAGGTAGAACTGGGGTCACGATAGAGAGGGGCTGGAAGAAAGCATTAAAGAACCAGAGGAATGTCATTTGTTTCATCATTGCTAAACTGCACCCTGGCTGAATTGTCCCTTTCCTGTAACCATTCTGTCTTTTAATTCAATCTTTTCATGAACTTTTAAAAGCCCCCCATGTATCTCTTGGAAACAAAATAGTCTACCCCCTCTATTAAATAATCCAAATCAAACTTCAATCCTCATATTGTATTGCTTTTCTAAACTTCCAGCTCTAAAGCCTGTGATCACATGAAGACTCCATTTTAAGAAATATGGTCATTGGGAATTTATTTCAAAAGAGACAACCTTGCCCCCTACACACCACACTCTCCACAATGCTTGTTACTCTTTAAGGCACAGCATTATGGTTGACTGAATCACCATACCTTCAAACCAACAAGTCTCCAATCAAGGAATGATAAGTCTATGTACTCCTCTTTTAGGTACCTTTAAATTTCCAAAAAATTATCTCAAAATGAAAACTAATATCAGGGAAGAGAAGAACAGTGGTGTGATTTCTTTTACTCATCAGAGGGAAAGAGGAGGTGAGAATGTCCCCTTAGGAAAGATCCATGCAACACATAGGGAAATCAATTATCTATGTGTCACTTTCTTTCCGTCTAATACTCCTTGATAAGACCATCAATACAGTTTGGCTATATCCAGCACTTAAAAACAGAGTATTCTGATCCTCTTGTCCTCCTCACCCTCTTCTAGAAAATTGACTTTGTTCTCCTTGGGCTTGCTAGTTTCATCCAAAATTTCCATTGATGGGAAAATATTTCCATCTATACCCTTTGTTATTTTGTGCCATGTAATTTTTACTTAAAAGGGAAATTCTATATTGACACTGTCAATTGGGATTTATTAACAAGGAATCAAATGCAGTTTGTTTTAATTTCTCAAAAAATACTCTTGAATTTACATAAAAGATACCATCAAAACATTGCATATAAAACCTTGACCTGTGACATGCAAAATCAAAAGCTATCCTCTATTATTCCAGGGCAGAATGACAAGACTTTCTACTCCCCCAGAGAATTACAGTCTGGGAAACACCAGGACAGTTCTCCCCTGTCCTATCGGGTCACTACGGAAAGAATCAACTCGGTGACAGTAACTTTTTAATTACTCAATCTACCAAAAATATTTATAAAATCGGCTAAAAACAACTGCAGGCTGAATTAGCTGTGCTAAGAATGACATTTAAATTTTTCAATACCTTGAGAAATTGCTGTGGACAAATGTTAATTACTAAAAATGTTAAGTGCCAAAAATTATTGTATATGGACAGTGGATGTTCAGAGCAAACTGAAATAGTCAATTCCAAACTTACCTAAACTGTACCAAGGTTTTGTATATAAATGAGTACGTATTTAATGGAAATGTTCAAGTAAATGAATGAATAGATATGTTTCAAAGTTAAGTGCCAATTTCAAGTTTAGGTCAACATCCATAATGCTTAATCTTCACCAAATTATTATATAACATTTCCCTCAACATTACAAAGTACTCCAGAAACATTACGCAGCTTGTTTTATTATGGGGCCACACCTCTACCTAATCTCAAGAACGTGGTCTATTACCATTTGAATCCAAGTAAACCAGAAAAGAAAGGAACACATTTTGCTGGGTATTTTGAACAATTGGATATTCAAAGTTGAGAAGTCATCTCAAATATTCTTCGAGATTGAAGAGGTTCTAAAGACATGACTGGTAAAAGCATTCTTTATTGGATCAACAAACTTTGAGTGGCAGGTTCCCCACAAACTGTGGCACGAGAATAGTGAATAAGACTCGTGGGCTCCCTGCCTTAAAGTGTTATCACTCTGTCTAGGACTCAGAGGACCAATAGTGAAGATAGGAGGAAAGAAACACACTGGAAAGAAAATAAATACCTGGGAGGGCCACTTTAGATGTGTGATCAGAGCATTGAGACTGTGATTTTCTTCATCGATTTTTGTTGTATTACGGTAAGTTTGTATATAACAAAATATTAGCCATTCCATTGAACTTTGTACATCTTTCCATGTTTTTAAATAAGTTCATTCTGTTGTGCAACCATCATGGCTATCCATTTCCTAACTTCGGTTGTGGCAGTAACTTTTACATAAAGAGCCGGAGGATGAGCATGAAACATTAGAAAAGCCGGAATCATTGCGTTCCACACAAGGAGGCAGGCAAGCAGAAAGCCCTCAAAGCAGAAAAGGGCTGTGTGTTGAGAGGCTAGTACAGTTGGAGCAAAATAAAGAAGACACTGGAAAGAAATGAAAGTTGCAAGTTAGAAGGAAAACCAAAGCGAAGGATGTAAAACACCCACGTCCTGAACTCATATTCTGAGAAGTGGCATCTTTCAGCAATGCATTTAAAATATATCATAAGGTGACAGTTGTTAAAATGATGTGGAGAATGGCTTGTAGACAACATAATGAAATAAAGGGAGTTGTCAGTTATCCTGTGTTCCTCCTCCAAGTTTCCATCCTCTGTAGTGAGACCAATTCACCCTCTGTTTACAGGTTATGCTGAGAACATGGATTTTTATGCCTGATCAAAGAGATATCATTGAGGGTTTGAAGTAAATATATAAATATGAATAAAAATTTGTTTTGTTTTTTAATCACTCTGGCAGTTTTGTGGAGATAGAATATATGAGGCAAAAGTAGAAAAGTGTTCTTATATAAGAGGCTGTTCAATTAGTCTGCAAGGAGCCCGGGTGGCCCAGGGGTTAAGTGTGATAACTGGAACATCCCTAACTTAAACCCTCCAGTAGCAGAGAGCGCTCAAGTAAGACTGAATAAGAGCCATATGCACAAATTCCATCTGACCTACTGATTCTTAAAGGCCCAGGCAGGCACTGATTTTCTTGATAACCCTGGGGCTGCCTGCATTCCAGTAGCACCAGCTTTGGATGCATCAGTACGAAATGCCACTTGCTAGAAAAGGAGGCCATGTGGATGAAGTAGGAGCTTAGGGCACCCAAGAGGGATTCTCAGTGAAATGTATTGACGCACCTGTCACACAGTGGACTCAAACCTCTCAAGGACCATCACGATGGCTCAGGACTGGGCCACATCCGGCTTTGTTAAACAGAACTGCTTTAAGTTGAAGCCCAGTCACTGTCCACCAATCACTGCCCTTCAAGGTATGCTCTAGTTTTACTACCATTCTTTCTATCAGAAAATAATAAAGGGATAATCACTTAATCAGATATGGGCTGTTCACAGCATACAGTGTGTGATAGTTCTATATGTCCTATTTCGTCATGATAATTTTCTAAACTATGTTCCTCCAGCTCTTTTTGTGCTTTTGCTCTTTCATAGCCTGTCTGGATCTGTCTTTCTCCCCACAACGGCAGAGGGGGGATATTTATTCTCTTTGCTAAGAGTCAGAGTAGGCCGAATGGCGATAGATTTGTTGGGTTGCTAACCACAAGGCCTGGGGTTGGAAACCACCAGCTGCTCCAGGGCAGAAAGATGAGGCTTTCTATTCCCAGGAGCCCACAGGCACTGTCCTGTATGGCTGTTGTGAGCCAGAATGGACTCAGCAGCAGAGTTGGTTTTATGCAATTGAGAGCAACTCTTAAGTAATACTTCCTCTACTGCTATTGTTTGGGATGTTCAAATCAACCTTACTAAGAATTACACTCCTCCTGAGAGGAACCGTCATAGAATTACTAATAAGTAACAGCACGGTTGAGGTGCCCAAGTTACATGGTGGTTACTTGTGCAGGCAACTCTAAGTCAACAGTTTTGATATCATCAGCTCCTCCAAGGGAGAATGATAAGAAGCCCTACTTCTGCATATTGTTATAGTCTCAGAAACCTGCAGGGGCAGGAATGCCCTGTCCTCTTACTTACGGTTTGTATGATTCGGAAGAGACTTTATGGCAGTATGTGAGTGAGGAAACAGTACGGTCAGCAGCTTGAATCCACCAGCCGTTCCTCAGAAGAAAAAGAAGGCTCTCTACTCCTGGGAAGACATATGTTTTGCAAACCCACTCTCGGCTACAGGGTCATAAGGAGTCAGAATTGCAGTGGCAGTGTATTAGGTTTTGAGAGAGTGCAATTACACGGAACCAGGTATTTTTGAGCTTGGGAAGACTTTTTCTCACAGTTTTAAACGCGTTTGTGTGACGTCAAGGGCATCTTTAATTTGTTATTCCTCTGGTAATGAGGAAAGTTTTTAATCCCTGAAATAAGGTCAGAGTCCTTAAGGCAACTAAGGTGATCTTCAGCAGCCTTTCGAAGAGAGAGCCCAGACCACCAAGATCAAATTCAAGGTAATTGCACTCTGCTAATTAATGAATCGAACTTGCTCAGAAAGTGGGAAGGCAATTAACAATGTATCAGATAACTCACCACGGTGTGCTTTACATGAGCAGTATAGAACTAATCAAAGGGCATCACTTTTAAATTACTTCTGGAAGCACAATGTCTAATTTGCTGTCACACCAGGAGAAAGACTTAAGTGAGTTTTGCTGATGCTGATTCTTGTTCCCTACATTACCTCCTCAGCTCTGCACTTGAAACATTTCCCATTACTCAGCCACCTGGATCTGTGCGTCCAGCTACAGCTTACAAAACATTACTGCAGTGCCTTCAACAAGTCTTCTTCAGCCATGTATTTAAAGAAGTCCCTAATCTTGTCTTTCTCTATCTTTACAGAATGCATAGAGCCCAGTCTTCCTTATAGGAAAAAAAAAGACAGCAAATATCCATTGATATTTCTAAAAGAGCAGAAAATTCTATATAGCTCTAGATTTTTATTTGCTTAGATGACATTAGACTATGACTATTTCCAGTTATACTCTACCTATCCAGGTTTACTTTGTACATAAGGAAAACCACTACATCAATAAGTTAAGCTTAACCAATCCAGTGAAAGATGGGCAAAAACTGAAACAGGCAATTCTAGAAGGAAAACTACTGTGGCCAGTGAAGATTTGAATAGAGAGTTAAACATTAATGATCAGAATACTCAAGTCATTTCTCAGTGAAATACCAGGTGGCATATGAAAAATAATAACTGTGTACCTATGCACAAGAGGCCTTTAAGATAGTAATTAGAAAAATGGAATTAAGAGTTAATGATATTTTTCACAAGTTTTGAGGACTACCCTCAGCCCCCAGTCTGGTGTGTGTATGTGTGTGTTGTAATAAAAAATTTTTAAGTATAAAGATCTTGGATCATACATTCATTGTGGATGGCAATTTGTAAAACCACCATGCAAAGCAGTTTGGCATTCTCTCATCAAACTGAACGCCCACTTACAATAAACCCAGAAATCCATTTTAGGTTATATATGCAAAAGAAACTTTTGCACATTTCCAGCAGGATATTTGAGCCAACATATTCTCAGGAACACAATCTTAGAAAAAAGAGTTGAACAATCCCTAGTGCCAATAGAGCAGATGAACAAACTGATTCCTGTGCCTATGGAAGCCATGATGAATGATCTGCAGTATGCAAAATAAAAATGAATAGTAATAATATAAAATGAAGGGAACATATCAAAAGATTATATAGGTAGCATGAAGAAGATAGCTTAATTTTTAAGTGTATGTTAAAATGTGAGAGAATACTGAAAGAAATGCATGACAATAATTTTTAAAGGATTCTACATGGTGACTATACTGTGGGTGTGGAAGAATGGAAAATAGGATAGGGAGGAACCCATTATAGCATAAGCGTTGTCAAGGTTCTAGTCTTTGTGTTGGCTGATGGTTTAAATGTTTTTTATTATAGGAAATGAATAAATAGATGGATGGATAAATGGATAAGAAGCAGGCTTTGAATGGGTCAGTAATGAGAGCATGTTTGGAGCCAAGGATTACTAATCCAGTTGTGTGCACCTGAGGTTTTCTTAGAAAATGAACACATAAATAATCCCTGGGGAATAAAGGATCTTTTTGTTGAATTACCCACAAATGTCACTTGATGTGTATTTTCATTCAAAAGAAATCTAATGACCCAATGATGAATTATTTAAATAACCACAAAGTTGCTCACACCCTGTATTGAGATTTGTCCAGGGCCACTGTCTTGGAAACCCTGCCCCACTGGTCGCTCTGGGTTAGAGTAGCCTCAGTGAGGGTGAGTTTGGGTTGTCTGGTTTCAAAAAAGCAAAATTTTTGTAGACCCTTGCAAAAAACAAATATATGCTAATGTAAGTATATATTTTTTAGTTGTCAAATCAAAAGCATTAAAAAAAAACCAATACTGGTTCTGAATTCTATTCTCTCATCTCCTCAAGGACTTCTCTCTTGGGTTTGTCTTTTCCTTTCACTCTTAAGTTCATTGAGCCTCTATGCCTATAATATACAATTGTGTCAAGATATTTTTTACTGTCAATAAATAATCTCTCTTTCAATGATCCTTAGAACAAAATTTCAATGGAGGAACAATCTATAGCAAAATGCGACAATTATTTTCCTTCCTATGGACTCTGTCAAGGAGCTCTAGCAGCGGGATGGTTAAGCATTCTGCTCCTTACTAAACTGTTGGTGATTCTGAACCTCTCTAGAGTTCTTTAGCAAACAGTCCTGGCTCAGGTATCAGGCATCAAAGAACAAAAAATCAGATCATTGTGAACAAGAGGGGAGTTCAGATTGAGTCCCCAAGACCCATATGTGGGAAGCTGGACATCCCCTTAGAGAACGGTCATGGCGAGGAGATAAACAAGTCAAGGTGTAGTGTAGCAATGATGAAACATACAACTTTCCTCTAGTTCTTTAATGCTTCTCTTCACCCACCCCCACTACCATAATCCCAATTCTACCTTACAAATCTGGCTATACAAGAGGATGTACACTGGTACAGATAGGAACTGGAAACACAAGGAATCAAGGACAGATGATCCCTTCAGGACCAGTGATGAGTGTGGGGATACTGGAAGGGTGGCGGGAAGGTGGGGTAAAAAGGCAACCGACTAGAAGGATCTACATATAACCACCTTCCAGGGGATGGACAACAGAAAAGTGGGTGAAGGGAGATGCCAGAAAGTGTAATATATGACAAAATAATAATAGTTTATAAGTTATCAAAGGTTCATGAGGAAGGAGGAGCGGGGAGGGAGGGGAAAAATGAGGAGCAGATACCAAGGTCTCAAGTGGAAAGCAACTGTTTTGAGAATGGTGATGGCGACAAATGTACACATGTGCTTAACATGATCGATGAGCCCCCGATACTATGATTTAAAAAAATAAAAAGAAACAGTCCTGGCAATCTGCTTCTATAAATATTGTAGTCAATGAAACCTTATGGCAATCCTTTCTCTGTCACATGGGGTGTACTTGAAGACACCGTTCATAACAACTTATCCTGTTATCCATTATAATGTGGATTTTGTGCTCAGGATTGAACAGAATTTTCATTGGCTAATATCCTCAGTTTACTCTCTCCACAGCATTATTCTCATCAGCTTAAAATATGCATGTTTATCTCATTTAAAGCAAACATAAAAGCCTCTTGATTTACTTCTCACTTCATCTCCCATCCCATTTCTCTGTGCCACTTTACAAATGCCCAGAAAGACACCTCTCCCATTCTTTCTTCAATCTGGGCCAATCAGGTTTTCACCCTCACGTGAACAGAAATGCTCTGAAAGAATCATGGGTGACATTGTGAGGTGGCACTGTCAGTTCTTATTCACAGAGGATCTGTGTAGAAAAGACAGAAACACTGTCTGTTCCTATCTTCCCAAGCATTGCCATGTTTGAGCCTTACTGCCATTAGGGTATGAACACATCTCATTGGGAATATGCTTCTTTTTCACATTACCAAATGTGAACTGCTTCTCCAGGGTGTTGTCCTTCCCAAGAACATGTTTAAAGTCCATAAAACAAAGTCTAGCCAACTTCACACAATGAAGGACCATTCTGACTGTACTTCTTCTGAGACATGTGTATTTATTTTCTGCCAAGCCATGGAATAGGCAATGATTTTTTTCCAACACCATAATTCAAATGCATCAATGATCCTTTAGTCCTCTTTATTCATTGTCCAGTTTTCTCAAACCAAACCCAAACCCATTGTCACAGGTTATTTCTGACTCCCAGTGACCCTATTAAGACAAAGTAGAACTACCCCTTTGGGCTGTCAAAACTGCAAATCTTCCAAGGAAGAGTCTCCTCTTTTCCCTAGTGAATTTGATCAACTGCCCTATGAGTAACACACTGTGACTTCAGTATTGGGTCACTTTTGTATTTTACACTTAAAAAGATCTTTTGAATCAGACTAAAACAGAATGGGAAGAAGGACCTTCTGATCCACTTCAGAAATAAAAAAGGCTGATAAAAACTTTATGGATAGGCTGAGCCCCGGTGGCGTAGTGGTTGTGCGCGGGACTGCGGCCCACCGGGACGGAGGTTCAATTCCAGCAGTGGGGCTGGGCCTCCTACTCCCACCACCGGAGAGCAGTGATGCCAAAAAAATAAATAAATAAATAAAAAACAAACAAACAAAAAAAAACTTTATGGATAGCAGCAGAACATCATCTAATCCAGGGCAGAAAGCTTAGCTTCTCAGTTTGGAGACACTCAAAATAAAATGGCAGAAATAAAGTCAACCTTGAAGATAAAGATGGAGTGACATTTTAGAGACCTTCATTTGCTAGTGTGGCATGAATCAAAAGGAGAATAAACAAGTTCCTATGAACAAACGAACAGGAAATATGCAATATGAATCAAGAGAAACTGGAAGTTGTTAGCAATTAAATAGAATGCTTAAAGATTAATATTAAAAGCATTCATGAAAAGAAATGGATTGGTATTGGCCATTTTCAATTGAACAGTAATAATGATCTACTATGCCAAGAATGACAAATAGAAGAGGAATGGTCTCTTTTTCATAATCTAAAACAAAGCATTACAAGGTATATTCTGAAGTCAGAGATATATTTAATAAGGAAGACAGCTAATACAGCTATTACTCAAATTTATATACCAGCCACTAATCCAAAAATGAAAATAAGATTTTTACCAACTTCTGTCATATGAAATTGATCAAACATGTAATTAAGATGCATTTATAGAAAGTAAAAGAAACACAGAAGAAGGATCAGCATTTGGAAAACACAGCCTCTGTGATAGAAATGACACCAAAAATTGGAGATAAAATTTTCAAAATTAGGGGCTCATTCATTGAAAATAACTTTTCCAACAAGGTACTGAAGAGGTATGCATGTGAACCTTAAGGGTTGTGATTCACAGGAACAAATTGACTCCATATCTGAATATCATCCATCAGACCAAGACCCTGGGCTGATTGCAGGACAGACCATCAAATAAATGGTCATATACAAATCCACATTTAAGATAAGCTTAAAAAGTCAACAAGAGCAAAAGTATGGTTTCAAATGTATAGCACCTGAATTGAGAGACCATCTTAAAAATAGTTTGACTTAGTGAACACTAATGACCAAAGATCACACAAGTTGTGGGATATTACACTGATATCCTGTTGAAAAGATAGGAAGTTGAACATGTTCATAATAGTAAATATAACATTAAATTCTAAATTTCATTTATAAGTTCATCTGTCAGCAGCATTTGAAATAATCAACCTCTCCTCCTTATTTTGAGATTTTACTGCACAGTGTGTGTTTAAAGTGTTTGCTTAGAGGTACATACTCTCTTGGTTTTCGTCCTACATCTCAGGCTACTTCTCACTCATCCTGGCACTGAGAACTCTCCTCTTCTCTCCTACTCATAAAATTGGGCCTGTCAGAGTTCAAAAGTTATACCTTTTCTCTCTCACTGTCAATACTGTGATGATCATTTAAATTCCTTAGTTTTAATAGAGTTTATGTGACTTTCATTTCTGATTTCCAGGCTCATCTCCACTTGATATCTAATAGATGTTCTACATTTAACAATGATTTTTCTATGCACACAATAAATCTGCTTCTGCCTGAACTTCAGTTTTGGTAATTATATTGTTCTAGAGGTGCAGGTAAACAAAAACAAAAACCAATCACCTCTGTTATTAACTTAGACACATTTCTATCTGCATTCTAGCTTCAATTGGGTCTGAATACAAAGTAAAGCCAGAAGCCAACCAGTTCTCACATTTTAAACAGATTTCTCTGTTCCCAGTGTGGTCCCTATGCCTATTACCTCTGTCTGGTTTCATATGAACAGCTGTCTACATTTGCTTTGTCCCTGGCATAGCAGCCAGGTTATCATTTTAAAGTAAGGCAGTGTTGGTGTTGGTTTGGTGACAGCCCTCCAAGGACTTGAGGCTTCACTCAGAGTGGAAGCAAAATCCTTACTGGACTATAAAGTTCTACCTAAGTGTCCTCATTATCCTACTCACCACTTCATACTCCTTTGTTTCATTAGAATTCACTGGGGTACAGTGGGTTGGAGTGCTTTCCAGAACGCACCAGGCAATAGGAGACCGTCTGCTTCTGGGAAGGTGTATCGCCTTGGAAACCCCAGGAGACAGCTCCACTAGGCTCTACAGCAGCCGTTCTCAATCAGTAGGTGGCAACCTCTTGGGAGTCAATGACCCTTTCACAGGAGTTGCCCGGTTCATAACAGTAACAAAATTACAATTATGAGGTAGCAATGAAAATAATTTTATGGGCTGAGCCCCGGTGATGTAGTGGTTATGCACGGGACTGCGGCCCACTGGGACGGAGGTTCAATTCCGGCTCCCAGGAGCAAAGGCTGGGTCTCCTTCTTCCCACCACCTGAGGGCAGTGATGCCTTAAAAAAAAAAAAAAAGAAAAGAATTTTATGGTTGGGGGTCACCACAATCTGAAGAATTGTCTTACAGGGGTCGGGGCATGAAGAAGGTTGAGAACAATGCTCTACCGGGTCATTAGGAGTCCGAATCGATTCAAATCTAAGGGTGTTGCTTTGGTCTGGGTTAGTCCTACTGACTTTCTCAGTCAGTATGTTTGCGCTTACAATGCCTGACCAAAAGACCCCATCGCAAAATGACTTATTCTCTTAGCTACTTGGAATCATGACTTAAATATTATCTTCTCAATTTAGTTTTCCCTCAGAAACTTAGTTAAAGCTACAATGCTTCCATTCTTTAAAGCAGAGGTTCCCAGGCTACTTTTGCCTTTTCAGGAAAGAAAGAAAAAGAGAAAATTTGTATCCAAGCCCCCACTGAAGTGCCTATGAGGTGTCGAAACAACCTGGTATCAACAGGAAAAAAGCATTGTGTTTGCTCCTTCCTGAGATGAGCACTGAGGACACGTGGGGGCATGAGCAAGAATGGTGAAGATAGTTGATGGTACCTAGCTATCAAAAGAAACAATGTTTGAGAACTTACATCTTGAGGGTGAATAAACAGTCATATAGCCCAGGAACAACAAAGCCCGCCATACAAGAAGCACACCAGCCTGTGCGACCATGAGATGTGGAAAAAACTGGATATCAGACATCAAAGAACAAAAATCATGTCATTTGTGTCCACATTCCCAATATGATCACTGAAGACAAAAGGGTACAGAGGCAGACAGAACAGAGGAAGCTGATGGTGCCCAGCTACCAAATGATAAAGCATCTGGAGTCTTAAAGGCTTGAAGGTGAACAAGTAGCCATCTACCACCGAAGCAGCAAAGCCCACATGGAAGAAGCACATCAGCCTGTGTGTTCACAAGGGGTCAAAGTGAGTAGATATCAAGCATCAAAGAACAAGAATCGCATCACTATGAATAAGGGGGAGAGCAGGGTGGGGACACAAGGCCCATTTGTACATAACTGGACACCCTTTTACAAGGGAGTCATGGGGAGGAGATAGGCCACTCAAGGTGAAGTGAGGTTGTAATGAAGTATGCAACTTTCTTCTAGTTTCTGAAGGCTTCCTCCCCTCAACTATCATGGTCCCAATTCTACCTTACAAAT